>NMRB01004261.1:23209-33999 GCA_002633025.1 Notospermus geniculatus
GAAGAATCCATGTCAGATTGTTCAGTCCAGGGAACAATCCTAGTCATATCATTCTTTCTAGTAAGTGAACATCCATCGCGACAGTCTAGTGAATGAACATTCCAAATCAGACTGTTCAGTCTAATCATAGTCAAAGCATTAATAGTCTAAGGAAGGAAAAGTGCAAACAGACAGGAACTGATTTCATTAAGTTTTTTTCGGGTGATAAAAAAGAAAAGGCACAGAGTGCAGACAAGTATGAGAGTCAATTAGCATACTATACCTACCCTGGAGAAACAAGTGAAGTTAATAACCTGCCTGTCAAAACATGGTCATCAGCCATTGATAATAGATCCCAGTTATCCAAAGCAGCACATTCGCCTCTACAGCCAGATGCAGAACTAATGATAGAACATCCGAAACTAAACTTTGAATGTTATAATCCTATTCGTGCCACTAACTCAGCCAAACAAACTCAACATGCTACGATTAAAACTATATACCGCAATGAACAACAATACATTCCACACTCTCCGTACCTTAGCCTCAAAACTTACAAACGTGAACAACAGATTAAACACAGAGTCGGCCCCTCGCCACCACTGACTAGCAACGTAAACGACTATAACCGAGCATTTCTCTCCCGCGAGTTCACCTAGATACCGAGTTATCCAATACTAACAACTGATGATGTGCCGCCTATTCTACGTTCACCAAGAATCACAGGTAGAAGCAAAACGCTGCCGGGCACTGATGAATTCACGGCTTCGTACCAAGCCTCCAAGTCAACTGAACAACAGTGACAATGACTATCAGCAGCAGACTCGCTATTACTGAATCAATAAGATTCCGTTAGTACATGCAATTTTTTAAGCCTATACTCCGCCTGGCACCTGTGATAGGCTAACTTTATGATATGATATGAACCTGGGGATGAGAACCAAGGTAGGTACATAGTGATTACAAGTTAGCAGGTTTGTTGGGTGCATGAAGAGGAATATGACGTTTTTAGAGTCAAATAATGTACTTGATATTTAATTTAATGTTGCTTCCTCAGAATCTTATAGAATTGGTAGACAGAGCCAGAATAGGAGCTGTCAGTGAGTTGACCAATAGGTGTCACTACGGCCCAATTCAATGCATATATCGAACCCATTCATTCTTGATCCAGCACCAATCGCGTGGATTTTCCTGTTTATTGGTCCGCGAGAACCTTGCTGCCATCTTTTGGCAATACGCGCGGCTGACTGCTCCTATATTGTGCTAAACAACAAACGAACATATACAATAGATATACTCTGCAGAAGCATTAGTAAATGATTTTTACATCGATCCTCGATGACATCGATAAAAAGAGATCATCGTATAAGAATGAACTAAGCTCGATAAACATAATGCCTAAAAGATTTCTTTTCAAAGTCAGAATAGACGTTCTTCATTCAGCTTAAGAAGGGAATCCCCTTCATGGCTTCAAAGCTTTGCAAAACAGTCAGTTCACCAGGAACAAAGCCGTACTGATAATTACCAATTTTAATGGTAACATTGTCATGAGAATGACTGAGTATGACTCCACCTTTATATCAGGTGTAGAACTAAAATTTCATCTGCTATTGCCATGCATTCATTCAGCCAGCTCACTTGTACTTTGTACTCATGTACGGGTGGATCATCTGCCTTTTATGAATGGTAAAATAAGGTTCCTTGCTCACCATTAGTAACCATGGTCCTAGATCTTGCCAGGACAGTGAATGCTGAAGAAAGCAACCCACACCATGACTTGGACAATATCTGTGGTACAGATCCAACTGAACACCAGAGATACATAGCCTTTAGCAAAGAAGTTGGAACAACCACAGACGGAAGCAAAGAAAGTAAGTATCTGATCAAAGGTCGCTGGCCTAATTACTCATCAAAATGTTGAAATTAACAAACATTACAGAGGCAACCTGACTATTTGTTGCTTGGAACATGAGCAGCTGGTCCAATTGCCGAACCTAATGGCTTTCCTGTCTTTGATGTAACAATTTTCATGGTCTTTTTTCCCCTATATTTCCATTAGCCCCAATGAAAATAGAATCAATCGACTCCACATTTCTTCTCAAAGAACAACATTCCAACACGACTTTCTCACCGATGAAAAACTCACAATTTCAAAGTGCAACGAAAGAAGCATCCTTCTTCACAGCAATGTCAATGAAATAATTTTTTCAATTTCATGACTGATGACTAAAATTAATCAAATTCTACATGAAAAGCAATGACTATACCACCCAGCACGAGCACAGAACACTTCCAGCAAGGAAGGGGTGCCCCCCCCCCCCCGGATCATGCCTGGATACTGTGATAATACATGAACAAGAGATCTTTTGGGGTTATGCAAGAGGGCACACAGCTTAACCCAATAGAGCCGCCTGTAGCTTTCACCGCCCTCAACCACCAGGAAACGCCACTGCATTAAGCTGAATAGAGAACAGTGTAATGAGTCAAGGCAGTTTATGGCGGTATTGGTGGCTGGAGACATGGTGGATTGTGGCACTGCTGGCAGTAATTGGTGATTTTGATTTCTACATTAGAGGTGATGGGGATTTTTGTCAAAAAGTGTGCGTGGTCTTCTAGGCCGCTCACAGCAGGGCGGTTTAGGGGGGCATGGGGTCTATTGGGTTAAAAGAAGCCTGCACCATCAACAATGTTTCTTGATCACTAATTTAAAAGTCAGCAGCCTTACTGTGAAATACACCAATAATTTCTTAACTGGTGCAAGTTGCTTGGCAAAGCAACCTAACAGCTGGGATTGATGCATGCACAATGTAGCATCAATAATGAAGGCAATTGGCTTATTATCAGAACAAATGGCGAAAGTGGAATATGGTGGTACACCAGGTATCAACCAACCAGCCCATTTCCATGATTGACTTCAATCAGAACAATCATTCTTCAATAGACAGGACATATTTATATACTGTCTAACCTTAATTAATCTATTGCACTCTAATCAGTCAGAATATTTACACGAGGTAAAGTTTTTTTCCCTTGTAATAGCTACCACACACGCCATTCTGTCATGACTGGTTCTGTGCCTTCTGAGGTGTTGGAAAGTTCCAAAGTACTGCAGATCTCATTGCATCGAACCCCTTAGCTACTACTATATGGCACGGCTTAACCCGCCGGCCATGGAGGATTTCCTTTATGGCCTAGTGGTTGGCGCGTTGGCCTCGGCGCTAGAAGTTAAGCTACGCTGAGCGCGATCACTACGTGGATGGGTGACCGGCGCGCGTACAATACACTCATTCACCAAAATTCTCTGATTCCTGCAATATGTGGAGATGCAAATGGGCAAGTACTTTCACTGAAGGATGTCATACTAGCATGATATACAGTGGAAGGAACTCCCTTAACGGACACCTCTGCCAGGAGGACACCTCTCTAATCAGGACAGCGATTTTCAGTCCCAAACTGGTCACTTCTATTCACTTCAACCTCTATAATCAGGACACCTCTCAATTAAGGACAGCATTTGTCAGTCCCATAGGTGTCCTTAATAGAGAGGTTCCACTGTACTTGAGGAGCCCTGATAGCCGAGTGGTTTTCACGTCCGCTCAGCAAGCGGCAGGTCCCGGGTTCGAATCCTACCCGGGCCATATGGGATTTCATTCCCGGTTCTTCATGTCGCATGGGACAGTAAGCCGTGGTGCCTTGTACCTTGTTTCTTTGCAAGGGCAAGTACCGGTACATGTAAATGACCTCATCCAACTCCAAGTGAGGAACATGAGTAGCTTGAGATGGCCTCTTCCGTATTCACCAGGGCCAATAATGCTATGACTTCAGCCCTGACGGAAAAATCTAATACAAATACAAATACAGTAGAACCTCGCTATTGCGGACACCCTTGGGACTGAGCTCAGCTGTCCGTAATAGTGAGGTGTCCGCAATATTGAAATTCCATCAATAACGGACACCAGGTGGCTCTGTAGTAGGTCAATGGTATTCATTCCCTTGACATGCTTGAGGGCTCATTCTACCGTATTTGAGGGCAAGGGTAAACTCAAATCAGGAATGATTTCATTTGATGTAAATTGTTGATTAGAAAACTACAATTCACAAATATTTTCAACAGCACAACATTGAACAATCTTTGAAAACAAGAATCAGGCAGCTTGTTAGGACCGCAGTTAACTATGCATTACAAAGTGGAGAGTGGGCTGTGTTTCCATCAGATTTGCCATTTTTCAACAAGCACTTTTTCATTACACTCATTTATTTAGAAAAGAAAGAGTCCAAAGTTGACTGCCCAGCATTAGCCTCGAGTTTTCCATGCAAAATCACGAACAACGGACTGAGACAAGAGAGTCCAAACCGAGCCACTGTCCCACCAAACTAAAGAATTCAGTCATTCAGTGTGTTTGGGTGTTAATTAAAAGTGATTAGAACATCTATGATCATAAACAATCAATGCACATGTAATTAGCACCCCATGTTTGGTCATTTAAACACCTACCACTGACCACTTTGTGAATGAAAACTTTGAAAATGGCTTCAAATTTTCACCTGCTGTCCGTAATAGTGAGGTTATGGGACCCAATTTTCCAGAAATCACCTGTCCGTTGTCCTGAATAGTGAGGTGTCCGCAATATTGAGTTAAATTTAAATTGAAAATGGCTTGGGAAAATTCGGGACTGGACAGATCTGTCCGTATTCTTGAGGTGTCCGCTGTATTGAGGTGTCCGTTAGGTGAGGTTCTACTGTACTATCATACTATGCATACTGGGAAATGAAAGTATCGTTTGACAGATCAATGTCATAGTGATGTCATATCTGATGGGCTTTGCAATTTGCGGAGAACGAACATTATATTGTAGGCTCTTCATCCTACAATAACTGTAACCTGCCCTCTCTCCCAGCGAGGATGCAGATGCCAAGTGCAGGGCTTGAATTTAAAATTTTTGGGGGCACTGCCATTTTGGCCTCGGGTAATGATGAATTCAAGGAAGATTTTCAGGGGCACCAAGGCCGCGACACATTTTTTGGGGTGGGCACCCAAGGCCATGGCTATGGTGGCCGTGGTAAAATTCGAGCCCTGCAAGTGTGTCGATCAGTATATTCCGGTGGAAACTTGGTAAATATTACATACAGGACTTCCTGCAGAAATTTGTTGCTTATTGATCATGAGAGAGATGCCTGAAGCAGGTTGCATTGTGTCGTGTACTCAGATGTGTTTACTGGGGGACTAATGATATATACCATTATTCACAAGCAGGACTGAGCAACATGTATATACTGATATATTGTTCAATAAATTATTCAAGTATGTTGCCATGGTAATGGATTACTTGAGTAACACACTTTTCAGGAATTCAATAATTCATAAGAAGTAGCTTTTTCACAATATATTTAGTAAGGAAATGGTATTTTGCAGTTTTAGTTGCACATGTCGTGAAAGTCCTCTGAAATTTCACTGACGGCTGAAGAGGCACTGCGACAAGCAATATTAATATTGTTACAGATCTGGTCCAGGTTGTTCAAAACAGCATTTGTCACATTGTTTTTCAAAAGTTAGCAAATGCTTTTTACTTAAAGCCATACAATCAGGAGAGCTACCGTAGCCGTCGATTCACATTTTGGTTCGAACAAAAATGTGAGAAAGTTCCTTAACAAAAGTTAGATGACAAAAACAATTGTTGTGGTCAGAGTCGATCATCAATCAGATTATTTCACATGGAAGCATGCCACTTTCACGTGACTTTTTCAACGAGTGTTCGAACCAAAATGTGAATCGACGGCTACGGTAGCTCTCGTGATTGTATGGCTTTAAGATTTACACAGCGAGGCCCAATGTAAATGTACTGCAAAACTTGAAGTAAAAGCATTTTATGGATATTAGCCATTGTCTTAATAAGAGCCAATATGAGCCTACAAAACTTACTTCCTGCAAAACCACAACCTCTCTCAGTAATCGCAAGATGGATGTTTAAAATGGACAAAAGTGCTCCAGTCCCTCACCATCGAGAACATTCCTGACAGTTCTTGACAGTTCTTGACTAATCGCTGTATGTATCTTGTTGCAATCAATATTCTCCACAGATTCAAGTCTTCATCATCACATACACAAGGAGAAAACAGAGATCCACATAGCCCAGTATGTTCTGAGCTTCCATGAATGTTTCTGTCCATACACGATGATTACAGTATGTCTTTTTCTATTTCTACCTCTCGCATTCAATTTAACCCCTTAACTGTGTCATTTTTTTAGTTCAAATTTTTCTTTCTTAAAAAAATTTGCCGAAAAAAAGTATTTGACACATAAGGTTCCGGACGTGATTGATGTCCTACGCACTGTGAGATGCGCCATTTCCTTGCAAGGCATACTATTACACCATACACAAGCTGCGATCCTTGGGTGTTTTCGGGGGTCCCCCGGATTTCGTAATGACGTAATAGTACGCCGTACCCAGTTAAGGGGTTAAGAGCATTATGGACCGTGGATATTACAATGTAAGATTTCGAGAACCGTCATCTAAAATGTCAGTATTCAACTCAGGGTACAACTATGAATGACAGTAGTCCCTCATACACAGCAACAACCTTATTGGAAGAATCAACAATTGAGATGAATTTCCATCATGTTTAGATTCTGGTCCACAACAAATGTGTCCAACATGCAAATGTATGGGCCTGGGTGATGTATCACCGGATATAGGCCTACCAGCTGTTTTGCTTAAACACCCCTTGTAAATTTCAATTTCACCCTACATCCTGACCACTCCACCAACAGCCATCGATGGGAGGTTATCTGCTGCAAGAAGATTAATTACCCTAGGACAGTGAGAATTAGATTCTGGCATGATAATCAGGCTAATAACACATAAATCTTACCCATCAGTAGCCGCGGCCATCGGCCCAGCATCCGACATGTCTGTATCATGTGTATGGGACGGACGTCGCCGAGATGACTAATCGCACACTATGGGCATGTATGAATGATTCCTAGAAAATCATTACAGAAGCCCCTAACTAATGCATATGACGTACATCCGTGTGGATTTCACCAAAAGATTCTGTAAATGGATTAGACTCCAGTGCTTCGGTACATTTATAATATCGAACCAGCCAAACATACTCAGATGAGTGTACTTTATTCCCCAATGCACACTGGACTATATCTCATCGGCAGCCCATGCATATTCCAGACACAGTGACTTCCAACCACTTGTGGTCGTGGGACCGCGCAAGATGAAGCCACTTTGGGACAGTCAATAAATAATGCATTTGTTCTGGTGTATTTTTTCAGATAGCATTTGCCAGGATGAGTCATCGGTTTCTGACATGTATGACTATCATTCTGAAGCCAGCAAATATCAATTTCAGGGTTTCCTGTCATATTTATTTGAACACCACTATTCCAAATATATTGAAATGGAGGAAATTTCCCACAAATGAAAGAAACCAATTTCATTGGCGAGAAAAATTGTCCTCATGATATGTATTGAGCTTTGGCAATCAAATCAGATAACATCATCATGCAGTATTAGAAGGCGAATTGATGTCAGTCATCTTTCATTAATATGCGATTTGCCTCATACACACAAACTTGTACAAGGTCAGAGCTGCCATTCAGAACTTGCCACTTTTGAACTTGCCATCAGCACGAGGCTGGATACTTTTGGGCAAGTATCAGGAAGGGTCTGTAATGAGACCAGTCTATCTCTCGAGGTGCCCTAAAGCAAAGTAAGTGATCTATAAAAGGCCATGAACCCCTCTCATTCTCAAACAGATCTTCTTCCGTGCCATCAGTGATTAGAATCTTCTTAACATCATTAGCTTAATTGTACAGCCATACATGAACATGTACATACATGTACATGTACAGTGGAACCTCTCGTTGCAGACACCTCTGCCAGGCGGACAGTTCTTTATTAAGGACACAAACGTTTAGTCCTAAACTGCTCATTTCTACTCAATTTGACCTCCGTAATTAGGACACTTCTCAATTAAGGACACCAACTACCAGTCCCGAAGGTGTCCTTAATAGAGAGGTTCCACTGTAACTCTCATTTACATCATGTGTAACAGGAGTAGCATAATTCATGAAGGATCTGACAAGGTCACCACCTGGTGGCCATATTTGAACTCAGAACAATGCCACCAAAATCACGCACCTCCCCACTCTCATACCTTGATACCCTCAAAATATGAAATTGATTAGGTTAGGACTAGGAGTTATTTCTTGAGAGGGAGTATATAATGTGAAAGTGCGGAACACATCTAAGGGGGGGGGGCATAATGAAGGAGGACACTAGAGCCCCAAGAGAAAACCATGATTTGTCTGTATTTGTGGGGATAAAGCCTGCTAAAATCCTATATTCTGAAACTATATTCGATTGTGGGATTGAGAAATTATGGATGAACAGTTATTGAAAGTGGTAGCGGACAGAATGTATCAATCATCCGTTTCTGGCTCCGAGGGCTTCAAATGCTACGTTTTCACTATTTATTGAATGAATGAATGCAATGGCCTGAAAGATTTTAACCCTGCTGCCCCCTTTGAACACTCCTCAGTACCAGAAATCGCTGGCCCAGCTCTGTGGAATTGTTGGATGAGTAAAGCGGTAACAGTATAACAAACTGGAGCCCCCAGCCAGACCTTCCTTCATTTCACAATGAATACAGCAGCTGAACGGAGCTACCTTGTGAACACGAGTGAATGGGGATTTTTTGTGCTGCATTATCTACCCACACATTGGACTACAAAGAATAACTCAAGGCCAAATGCCCAGGTGGCAGCACCTACTGGAGGCAAAGTTCCAACAGTTACAAGATGCTGAATCAATCCACATTGTACATTGCATACACCAAGGATAATGCAGCTGCTGCTCTTATAGAATGAATGATACTGCCTCAGGTGTATGTAGATTCCTTCTTATCAACCTTGAACAGTCAGGTACCTATAAACATAACAGCCAGGGAGTGCATAATGCCTCAGGATAATCAAATAGCAATAAATTTCAAGAAGTCATAAATTACGATAGTAAGCAGAAAATCGCTGGCTGCTAATTGGTATTGATAATTCTGTTGGGTAAGGGCCACCCATCACGACCGAAATTTCACCTGACCGGCAGTCATATCTCTGTAGAGATGTCCTGCAAAGCCAAGTGGTGGATCAACATAGGTGTGGTGGTACCCCAAGTTGGTAGAATCAGTTCCCATGATCGATCCTTTATGAGAACCAGCTTCCCTCAAAACCTCACCCCCAATTTCTTAGACCCCACTTAGTATCATTCATCACTCCGAGTGGATTTTGGACATCAGTAATTTGTGTGGCGGTCTAGGAAAACCCGTCGGAAGTCGCGGAATGATCAACAAGGGCTGTCGGATTGCCTACACATTGATCTGAATTCTAGCCCCTAAGTATACATCTCCATGCAATGCTGGCCATTTTTACACTCAGGGCTAGAATTCTACCGGGGCTAGAATTGTACCACTTTACCTACCTGTTACATAGTACATTTCAGCCACTGAAATGTGCGGCTTCAGCAAAGACCATTAACCCTTTCCTCAATGCAACATCCGACGGGTTTTCCTACACCGCCCCTGCTCCTCCTTTTTTGCAAGGAAATGCACTGAACCCTTGAGTTTGTAGCATGCCTGCACGGGTGTTGTTGCTAAAGGGTGTTCCAGAAAAAAAGGCCCAGAAAACCAATGGTGCCCTCAGGAGAATTTTATGAACATGAGGATGACAGTGTGATCTGAGTTATAATTAAACCACGTCGCAAGAGGAAACTGACAGTAATGCCCATTTCTTCAAACAGAAGAGAATGAAGTCAGAAATAGGCCAAGATGTTAAAATAATGTCAACTGCATTCAGCGAATATGGCCAAAATCCAACATTTCTGGGAATAACACCAACATCCGGTTCACCCATTATGGTTGTTTATCATGAATGCTCATTAATTAATTATTAAAAGGATTATTATTTTGACAAGTGGCAAATTGCCACAGCCAAATCCCAAGTGACGGCAATCTATTGATGTTTGCCGAGTTCTCCCATAATAAAAGGTGATCTAGTGGGGTAAGGCCACCATCCAGACATAACCAGTGCAGCCTGCAGAGCCCCACTTATGTCCATATAATGCATCACAATTATTCCACGTACATTACTAATTCATCGTGTTTTGACCAGAGATATATCTCTGATAGCTCTGACTTTCTGCACAGTGCGGTCACAACATGAAAACTGGCCACAAAGTCCATAATCTGATGGCAGGATTGTTATCTATGGCAGTCATTTATAGCAAGTCTAACCTATATGCCAATAATGGCCATTTTCTGACAAGATCACGAGGGTCATTCAATAGGTTTGGTGATTTTTTTCATAGTTGAGGGAATATACAAATTGCCACAAGAATTTTGATATGAAAGTGGCAATGGCACATTTTTTCAACTGGAGAGGATTTTTACAATGTTCTGCAACATCATGGGCACAGAAGCCATGGATCGCCAACTTTTGCCAAAATTACCGTAGATAAAATCTGTTTCTGACTTTTTAAACTTTCACCTGAGACCAGAATTCGTCCACACTTCTACATATAACAGACCCTTACTTCACTTATATGGTACACTTATCCCAGCCTAGGGGAAACCATATTTTTTTCTACACTGGGGAGGATTTTTACAACATTCTGCAACATCATGGGCATAGAAGCAGTGGATCACCAACTTTTGGCAAAACTAGACATACAGTGATTGCGAGCAATCACTAATTATACCCCCGCTGTGGCGCCATAACGGTCCTCGTGGCTCAGGTGAAAACTTGTTAT
>NMRB01004262.1:3518-28773 GCA_002633025.1 Notospermus geniculatus
CCGAGAGACAGATTGTGCGCAAGGGTGCTGGCTGCTAAATGTTCCATATCACAAAAACTACTGAATGGAATCGTATGGAATTTTCACACATCATGGAGAAGACCCATAGCTATCATATAAAACAACTGGAAGAAGTTTCATTGAAAATTTCTCTGGGTATCACGTTTTTCTCAGAATGTCGTAAACCAAGTGGTTGCTTTAGGGGTTTGATCTCTTTATGGTTCTATTGTATCCTGAATATTGGTTTTCCTCCTCGTGCGGTTTATTCCGTCCTACACAATAGGGTAGGGCACTGATTTATGGGGGGCAGTGAATTATGTTACACCGGCTCCACCGGCGGTGACTGCATCATTCTCCAAAACCGTAGTTTTGCCTTTCGCCCCAGTGTTGGAGAATATTATGATTACAATAAAATGTGTGGATACCACGAGAGTTACTCTATATGGGACGAGGTTGATAAGCGGTAGTTCAGAAACACTGTCAATAGATGTCTCCCCTAAAGGAGCCCGGTATTTCCACTTTTTATCGGCAGTCGGCGCTACCATCGCCGTGCGCGCCACTCTCCAACCCTGGGGACTAACCGCGATGTCGGCGAATGGCCCGATGTACTACGTACTGTAGCCTACGTGTTGTAATGGTTTTCGGTAGTTCGTATCGCTCCCGCTAGGTGGTTCCCTCTATGTCGGCAGTCAAAATACCGATAAGAAGTCAGAACGCGAAAAAAATTCGCGTTCTGATACGTTAATTTGTCGTTTGTGGGATTTTGGCTATGTTGCAATGTAATTATCCTCCAAACATTAATCTATAGAATAGGTCGTCTTGTTGTTTGGAAATATTTAGACCCCTTTTTAAGGGTTTCAAAAAATGTGAACACTATTTTAGAACGCGAAAACGCCAATTAACGCCAATTCTGAACGCAAATTTGTCCCAGATTTGAGAACACTATAAAAGGGGCCGAGGAAATAAGATGTTCTGCGGTATGGCTCATTTCACTATTACTGCACAGATTTCAACCAAACTTGGTATGGTAATAGTGGTGGGGCTAGGGGACCTTCTGGTACCACACATCACTCTGTTATGTAATCCCTAGCAACAGCATAGCAACTACATTGTTCTGCGGTGTTCCTGGGATCATTTCAGTATTTCTGCACAGAATTCAACCAAACATTGTAGGATGATAATGGGGATGGGACATGGAACGGAACAGAACTTGTGAAGCTCAGGACCCTTCTTTAGCTGGGTTGTGGCTGGTTGAGATGGAAGGGAACGAAATATTGAGAATGCCAAAGCAACCATATTTAGGTGGATTGCTACTGGCTGACAAGGAATAGAACAATTGAAACAGGAAAAACATGTTCTCTTGCTAGTGCATATGGAAAAGATACGCAAGGTAGGTGAGCCATCATACCAGGTTTCTTTGCCCAAATAGCAAAACGAACATAGCATACAACAGAACAATGTTCTTACTAGGGTATTACATAACAGTGTGATGAGTGGTACCACAAATATTTAGCCCACCATATCATCCTACAAGGTAAATAGTTGTATTCTAATCAGTAATACTGAAATGATCCCAGGGCCTCGCAAGGGAGTGAAAAAGTAAGGTATATCTTTCCAACAAAGATGGTGGCCTACTAGTTCTCCCTGACGTCGTGGCCATTCATTGTCCAAGCATGGTAGAACACTACCAAACGCATCCTCTCACTCAGAGAATTATTTTACCTAAATTTGTGTGTCCATGTCCCGCTTCACCAGCTCAGTGTGCCAGCGGCCATTGAAGTGTATTTAAAGATAATGTATCACCACTTCATTCTTTGCATTCAATACATGTATGTTTACATTATATTATTTTGGACTTTTGGGACATGCCGACCCACCAAAATGAATATACTTTTGGAATCAACAGAATTTCTAGAGGGGCATGCCACCAACAAATTACTCATAAGACAAAGAAAGCCTGGACATAAACAAACAAAATGTAAATAAACAATGAATTTCGTGGCCCGCGAAAATACCCGTGAGACATTATCTTCAAGCTTCTGACGTCATATGGTGAAAACCGTTAGACTGCCATCTTTGTTAGAAAAGTCTCTATTTACCAGAAACAACGCCATAGGTGATGATGAGGTGGAGGACACTCTGGGCGAACATGGATGCGACAAGTCCAGCGCTTGCTATCACACCTGCGATGATGACGACGACCCGAGTGCCGTATCGGTTCACCAGACTCCCCGCTAGTGCACCAGTAAAATATCTGAAAAGATCAGGAATTTCACCATTTTTATATCATTAATGCGGATGTCAGGTCGATCTTGCGATGGCACAGAACAGGCGCACGCTGCAGACTGAGGCACGACAGCGTGGAACAAATCAGTCCCCGATCTGGTGTGACATGACTGCAGTTGCGTCTCGCTTTTACGACGATCGGGATCAGTCGCCGATCAAAAAGATCACGGATCGCAAGAGTTGAACATGTTCAACTTCTGCGCCACGACGAATCATGATCCCGACGGGCGTAATCCAGTCGCAGTCGACCTGACCATGCTGACTTGAGTTGTAACGTCGTGCAATTATCCAAAAGTTGGTCTATTATAGTTAACCAATCAATGACGAGCGTTTTCACATGGGCGCTGCCATCTTGAAAAAGTCACATGATCACAAGTCACATGATTGCCAGAACTTTGCGATGCTGTAGTCGCAGGTGACCTGAACACGGTTACAACTCCCTTCGCGCAGATGCTGCCTGTTCCAAGACGATCGTACACATTTTTCGTTTTTGTGACCTGACCGTGCTTGCGACACCTGATGCCGACAATTCCGTCGTAGCGCAGGCAATCGCAGTGTGACCTGACATCCGCATAAGGCTAGGGATACACTGAACGCGATTTACCCATCGCGCGCGTTGTTTCTTTGTTATTTCATGCCGCAATGCCTCCGAAACAAAAGAGATTCGTGCGAAAATCGCGCGCGATGGGTAAATCGCGTTCAGTGTATCCCTAGCCTTAGGCCGCTTCCACTAGAGCGGATTCCGCCGTGGTTTGCGGCGAGCGAAGTGGTTTTCACAGGCATTGGATAATCAACTGTCTGAGCCCGGTGGTCGAGTGGTTAGCGCGCGACTTCCAAACTGTGCAATGGGTCGGCGCGGGTTCGACTCTGGGCGAAGGCATATAATTGTGAAACAAAATGTGAAAAACTCGAGGGTCCGTCGGATGGGACTAAAAGCCGTGGTCCCTTGTACCTGTGTGTCTATGCCAGGGCAAGTAAAAGACCTCACACAGGTGGACTTTAGCCTGTCGTGGACTCCATACGTCCGGCAAAAACCCAACAGGGTTACAACGCCGGTAAATGATATGATATGATGAAGGATTATCCAATTCAAAACCCTGTGAAAACCGCTTCGCTCGCCGCAAACCACGGCGGAATCCGCTGTATTCGAAACGTGGCTTTACAGACATGACAGAGTCACCGATTCCATGCGACAATCAATGACCTGAAAAACTTCCTACTAAGTTTGAACTAAGAGTAACATTCGATGATAGTTCGATAATTGCGTGCGACTGTCTAGACGAATGGCTTTGATTACATTATTGATTTTGACTGTAGAATGACTGCACTGCGCTTTCAATTGATATGATGACACCTAAAAGCGCTTTTAATAAAAAAATCCCATTTGTTGTTTAGTAATAAAAGATCGTGATTTTTCTTCGGTTTTCTCCGGGTATTCCAGTTTTCTCCTACCAGGGCCTTCGCTAGGACAAGGGAAAATGCCCCCAGACGTCATCAAGGGGGACAAATTTTTCTCCCAATTTGAGAAATTGAAAAATTCGCGCAAAATTCCAAAATTTCCCACTTCTTATTTTCCACTTTTATTTCTTACTCCCTTCATCCAAAAACCTTTTTTATGCAGTATTTGGCCGAAAACGTAGCAAAGTTGAAAAAAGCGACGTTTGTCCCAGCGGCCAAAAGGCCAGCTACAGTCCAGTGTAACAGGGATCATAGTCCCCCTGCAAGGAAAGCCAGGGCCCTATTGTACTGGCCGATCAACCCGCAGTTTCCTTTCTGAAGGACTGTCATTAACCCTGACCAACACATTTAACAGTAGACCACGTGGACTTACATACCAAGGACGTTGACCCCTGTCACGTCTGTCCTTCTTACATCAAATAAGTAGGCCCTATGCATGAACAGCCATGACACGCCTACTGTCAGTCGGTGCTTGCATTCCAGATACATTGCACGGCTAATTTATGCGGACATAACCGCCCATACATTGCTTTTTTCGAAACAATTACGTTTTCACAAGAGGATCCAGGAAAGTGATATCCTTGCTAACGATAGAGGGCAGCACACCGAAAACCAGGTCCTATACAATGCACGCCTTTTGTGTGGGAAATTGATCAGGACCGGGATGTCAGTTTCATTGCAATAGTTTTAATCACTAGTGACAACTATTGAGGCAGTGGACTAGGGTTACTATCCTAACTGGTGACGTCAGGTGCACACGTGATTGTTCACTATTCCTCAGTTGGCTTTGGAATCTCGAGCAGGACGGACGCTCACCGGTTCGCCTTCGTCGGCGGCTGGGCGGGCGGACCGCTCGCCCACTGTGCATGTCACACTCATGCACGGGGGAGTGTGGTCTGTTCGCCCACTGTGCATGTTAACATTCTTGTACAGAGGTGTGCGGTCTGTCTGCCGGGATTCTGGTAAGTATGAGGGATGCCGATTTCTATATTGGTTTAATGCCGGTAATCTTTCGAGATAGGCCGAAGTCGCATTGCTGGGTGATCTCTGCGAATTTTTTTGATGCCGGTAATCTTTCGAGATAGGCCGAAGTCGCATTGAGGGGTGATCTTTGCGAATTTCTGATGCCGGTAATACTTCGAGAAAGAGAAGTCGCATTGCTGGGTGATCTTTGCGAATTTGACGGCGGGAGGCCTGATCTTTCGAGATAGTCCGTGGTCGCATTGCTGGGTGGTTTTATGCGAGATGTTATGCCGGGAGGCTTAATTTGTCGAGATTGGCCGTAGGTGTAGGCTACTGCTGGGATAGGCCGAAGATTGACGCAGTGATCATTAAGGTGACCCGGTAATCTACTTGAGAAAGGCCGAAGATTTGATGACGCAGTGGAGGGTATAGTAGTTGGGGCCAACAACCTCCTGGGAGTGGAGATAGGCCGAGACCCCTGATAGGGCCTACCCGTAGTACGTGGGGGTCGTCAATGGGTCTTGTGAGACATGGCCTGAGACATCAGTATACATGTACATGTATAGTGGAAACCCAGTCAATAGTTGGGGTCGTAAGGACCTTCAGGCAGGGAAGTACTAGAAGGGATAGTGCGTCAGGAGTACCCGCAATTAATACATGTAGGTTTACACACACATAGGGTGTGTTCCAGAGAAAGGGTATTAAGTAAGGGTATTAAGTTATAAAGATTTATTGGATTACGGATTAGTGTTAACAACTGGGTAATTATGCCAATGTTTTGAATTTGCGTCACGGGCCGTTGGTTATGAGCTATGCTTGTATGAATTTGCACGTTTGACAACCCAGGCGGGGCACGTAATGTGGTCTGATCATCAGTCACAGGGTGCAACTTGCTCTATTTCAAGGCGAGGTATAAGTGGTTTTCCATGGTGGTTTTCTTCCATGACTGTCTCGTTGGGTCATTCTGAGCCCTGCAGACAGGAGTGGGGGGCACCACTCTGGTAGAGGACTAGCCGCATTTCATGATCTGGATATCTCTTACGAGTTATTTTTCTGTTCGTGGGCGAACGAGGAGGGGGCACGGTTTTCCGAAATAACAAATACCTGTGGAGGTCGGCATTGATTCCTGTCGGAAGCGGCTTCCTACCAGGGTGGGGCCCGTAGCTCCTGTCTAAGCTCCAACGTGTTTGAAAGAATTTTGGGTAGTTGCATTAATATGAAGGTTATAATTATGGTTTCTCCCATGGTGGTTTCTTCCATGACTGTCTTGCCGGGACATCTGAGCCCTGCAGACGGGAGTGGGGGCGCCGCCCTGGTAGAGGACCAGCCGCATGTGGGGATCTGGATATTATTTACAAGTTACTTCTGTTTGTGGGCGAATGACGAGGTAGCACGTTTTTCCGGAATAAGAGTTACCTGTGGAGGTCTGCATCAATTCCTGTGAAAGCGGCTTCCTACCAGGGTGGGGCCCGTATAGCTCCTGTCTGAGCCCCAACGTGTTTGACAGAATTTTGGGTAGTTGGGATTAATATGAAGGTTATGAGTATTATTTATTCCATGGTGGCTTCTTCCATTGACTGTCTTGCCGGGACATCTGAGCCCTGCAGACGGGAGTGGGGGCGCCACCCTGGTAGAGGATCCGCCGCACTTGGGATCTGATGTTACATGTAGGCCTAAGTTACATGTACTTCTATTCGTAAGCGAACGATGACATGGATGAGGTGACAAGATCCCCGGAATCAGAACGATTAAAAGTTGACTTCGGTTCTTTTACAAGCGGCGTCCTACCAGGGTGGCGCCCGTAGCTCCTGTCTGAGACTCAAACATTATTTGAAGGGACTGCAGCATTTTCCGTGTGTCTTTATATTATTGAGATTGGGGGAGTTCTGGGCGAGGTCAAGCTTCGCTCGACCTCGCCCAGGTTGAGGATGGGGATGAGTCCTGGGCGAGGTCAGGCTTCGCTTGACCTCGCCCAGGAATAAGATTGGGGATGAGGTTGGGGCGATTTAGGAGTGGTGGTCTCAATAATATAGAAACACGGAATGCTGCAGTGTCACAAAGAGGAACGCGAGTGTTGGGAGAACTAGTTCGTTCTCCCCAATCTGAATACAACACGGCATGCGCCTGACGGACACCAGTGAGGATACTTTATATATCCTAACTGGTGACGTCAGGTGCACACGTGATTGTTCACTATTCCTCAGTTGGCTTTGGAATGCTCGAGGGGATGAGAGATGGCGGGAGAAGAAAGTGCCCTGTGAGATTGGTAACTCTATGCTGAAGGGGAATCCGTTTTTCGACAAACCCACCCACCCACCCACCCCTAACCGTGCAGATGGTGCTCCGGCAGGGGTATGCCCTCGTGTTGTACGAACTAGTTCGTTCTCCCCAATCTGAATACAACACGGCATGCGCCTGACGGACACCAGTGAGGATACTTTATACATTGCAATTCCGTATGAGCAGGGTGAGTGGTGGAATGGGGACGATAGCCGACTTTTTCAATAGGTGTCGCTAGTGGTTAGAACTATTGAAATGAAACTGACATCCCGGTCCTGATCAATCTCCCACACAAAAGGCGCCATTGTATTAGGACCGTGTTTCTGTGTGCTGCCCTCTGTTGAACTAGCGTCCCCATTGGACGAAATCTTAATGACCCTTACCCGCTTGCTGTAATCAGGGACCCAATCAGCGCCGTGGCACCCTTGCTTTCATGAAACTCCTCAAGGAAGATGACGTACAAGATACCGGAGGTTGTTGTCATGCCATAGACGAAGATACGCGTGCTGAAACAGGCTAGGATCACCATGTAACCCCAGGTGGGGTTTAAACGACCACAGGCCATTCTGTAGGTGGAGAGAAAGTGAAATGATATGAATACTTTATTAGGGGGATTTGGGTAACAAACAATAAACATGGGAGCAATTAGGTTATTGGGTAAAAACAATAATCACAGGGGGAATTAATTATTGGGAGACAAACAATAATCACAGGGGCAAATTAATTATTTAGGTAACTGTAATCATAGTAGTGGGGCAAATAAGTTATTGAGTAACAAACGATAACCATAGTGGGGCAAATAAGTTACTGGGTAACTAGGTTACAAACAATAATCATACAGGGGCAAATAAGTTATTGGGTAAAAAACAGTAGTCATGGGGGCAAATACGTTATTGGGCAACACACAATAAACATAGTGTGGCAAATAAGTTATTGGGTAAAAACAGTAATCATGGGGGCAATTAAATTGGTAACAATTGAATTATTGAGTACCAAATACTAATAATAGGGGACGATATACTGCCTGGATTTCTCCGCTGGTGAAATGTACTGGGGATCATCGACGCAGGGGCAATGGGGATGTGTTCTCCGAGGGAACAATATCATGGGGACGTAGTCCTTTGGGACGGGGAAGCATCTGGCTCCTATCAGTCTGCCGTTTTAGGTTAGCAAACAGTACGTTAGATTAGAATTAATAGGGAGGTTTCGAAATCAAACGATAAACGTAAACGTTAACGACAACGTTATTTTTGTACCGAAATGCAATTATTGTAAATCTGGTTAATGTGTAGTGCGAAAAATAACGTTGTCGTAAAGTTTACGTTTATCGTTTGATTTCGAGACCTCCCTAATTAGACTTGCGCACCTGTATCTCGCTCCTTT
Source organism: Notospermus geniculatus (assembly GCA_002633025.1). Classification (NCBI taxonomy): domain Eukaryota; kingdom Metazoa; phylum Nemertea; class Pilidiophora; order Heteronemertea; family Lineidae; genus Notospermus; species Notospermus geniculatus. The sequence continues at coordinate 11,889 of NMRB01004262.1, forward strand.
CCTCCTAATGACGGTTACAGCACACCATAGAAAAACCAAGGAAGTTGCGAAATAGTCCTTGCCGTTCTTATCTTGGTGTTGAACGAAAATTCTTTTTCATCATAAAGGAGGAAAATACGGCAGCACCCTTCCGGTTCGGCGTCACCTGATAAAGTGAATCGCCTTCAAGCCGATTCGGACATAAATGCGGTTGTGTCATCCAGGGGCCTTATCGGGACTTGGCATGGATTTTCCAAACTTGTGAAAGTATGAATACAATGGGAGGTGGGAGTTACGGTGACACATACCTGATAACGTCCTGACATACTGGTCTATATTGCTGTCATTGTCAAGTCACCTATTTTAAAGATGAGCACGCTCTGACCACATGTCCATTTCTCCACCTGCAGTGTGTGTTAGCTATGATGCATTTTAATGTACAGGCATTGACATACTCTAGTTTCGTGTTTTTAACACACCTTTCAGATATTCAAGGCGGGCACTGAACGCGCCGCCCCCGCAATAGATACACAAAGGATCTTTCAGTTCATTCACCACGGATGACCAATCGCTGGGCCGCACGGTGTCTGCACCGCTCGAGACGTCTAGGCCTTTTCGGGCTATCTAGTCCACGTGGTCAATTTCATTCAACTCCTACTGACGGCCGAACGCCGCAAGGATAAATACCAAAACACAAGTCATTCATAGTCTGATCAGTTACAACATGCGGTCAACTAAATTCAATCCTCCCACGCCCTATCTCCGCCTTGGCCTTTTACTCCAAGAGGCCTATTGTCATACTCAATGCATATTACGATGGAGGCGGTCTCACCACCTTGTAATGAAGGTGTGTTAAAAACAAGAAACTAGAGTAAGTTTATCTACACCTACTACCTTGAATATTTCAAATAGTACTGGGCCAATTTTAACACGGTTTGTACCACATGAAAGTATATAACCTTGGTCATATTTCTGCATCAAAATTTTGGAAATATCATAATTATGTAATAGCTCATTAGAAAACCCCCTAAAAATCAACATTTTTATTATGGAATTTTTTTTTGACTTTTGGTGCACTTTTGATAGAATGGAACTTTCTAAGGATTTTGGGCTTTGTTTCATCAAAATATCTCAAGTGGTTGCTGAGATATTTGAGATTATCAAAATTTCGATAGTTTGAGATTTTCGTGTTTTTCACGAAATTTTGATGTCATTAGTTAAAGCTAACCTCAGAATATGGGCTTACAAAATTTTGGAACTTTTTGCTTTAACTGGGCCGCGATATTCATATTTTCAGAATATCAAAATGTTGATATGCTAAACTCTTTAACTTAAGACAGCTGTAACTTCCAACCAGTTTACGCTGAAAGTTCCAAAACTTCATTCTCCTACGTTTCTAGGTGAGCTCCGTCTACTAATATCAAATTTTTTTGAAAAATTGGAAATTCTCAAAATATCGAAATTTTGATAATCTCAAATATATCAGCAACCACTCAAGATATTTTGACGAAACAAAGCTCAAAATCCTTAGAAACTTCCACTCTATCAACCCTGTAACAAAAGTCACAAAAAAATTCCATAATAAAAATGTTGATTTTTAGGGGGTTTTCTAATGAGGTACATGTATTACATAATTATGATATTTCCAAAAGTTTGATGCAGAAATATGACCAAGGTTATATACTTTCATGTGGTACAAACCGTGTTAAAATTGGCCCAGTAGTATTTGAAATATTCAAGGTGTAGTAGGTGTAGATAAACTTATGTCAATGACTGTACATGTACGTGTACATCGGGTGGGCAAGATATACGGAGTTTTCGCCAAGCCCCCGAAACACCAACGCGAACGCCAAACCCAATGGGTCATATGAATAACGACTAGCAAATGCTTTTACTTCAGATTTGTACACAATTGCTTAGTGCATTTGTATTGCAAAATTCAAGTAAAAGCATTTGCTAGTCATTATTCATATGACCCATTGTTCGATGCCACGAAGAGAACACTGCACAATAGGATAGACGTTCACATGGCCGTTTCGGGGGTTTTGCGAAAACTCTACGGGCCATATTCATAAAGGGTGTTTAAGACTTAAGCCTAGTATAGCGAAGTTATAGCGCACATTTGCGGCAAAACTCAATGCGTTAGGGGTGTTTAAAGTCGACTGACCCAATGCTGTCGACTCGTCATTTATCCGGGTCAGTCGACTTTAAAAACACCCCTGCCGCATCGCGATTTGCCGCACATGTGCGCCTAGCTTTAGGGGTGGCTGCACACCTAACGCGATTCGTTGACGCATGCGGCAAATGCTTTATTGTTATTTTCCGCCGCACTGCACGCAAACAAAGGTTTTGGCGCATGCGTCGCTCTATCGCATGCGAATCGCGTCAGGTGCATGTGTCCCTACCCTTAGACGCGACCGTGTAACTTCACTAAATGCACGCACATCTACCATGCATTTGACGAAGCTACATTCGTCTAAGTCTTAAACACCCTTTATGAATATGGCCCTACATGTATCGGGTGGCCAAAAAAAAACTGGAACACAACTTATCCTTTTTAATCAAATGTCATGGTATTTCATATGTGATATGAGGCTGTTAATTGTGGTTTGTGGTGAAAATTTCAGGTAAATATCTCAAGGCATTACACAAGCCGTGGTTACATCTATCCAAAATCCCCGTGCTTTTTGAGACACGGGGTTTTTCCGAACCAGAAAAAACACGGCGTTGACACGGCGAGCGGTTACACTACTAAAAGTGCGATTGGTAATAAGTTCCGTATCCCGGCGATAGGGGCACTGCATGTAGGCAACTCTCTGTCATCGAGCGGCTACTGGAGGCGTGAAATATCCTATACGCAGGCGCATGACTCATCGATTTGTATCGCCGTCTGTCGCCGGGTGCTTGGAACTACAAATAAGCACGGGGATTTCGCGGTTACACTACATAAAATCCCCGTGTCTAAATAGCCCCGGCGTTGCCCCTTCGAGATCGCTGGGGCTAATAAACACGGGGATTTCAGACACAGGTCTATTTAGACTCGGCGATTTATAGGTGTAACCGCAAAATCCCCGGGGAAAGCACGGGGATTTATGTAGTGTAACCACAGCTACAGATACAGCAATTTTAAAATGGGGAGTCAAAATCCGCGGTGCCGGAATCATGCAATTATCCTGGTGCCAGACCTGAAAGTGATGGTGCCGCTATGTCTGACTGATATGACATGTGTGAGTCAATTTATAATTCCTGCCAAAACAGGTGGACAGTGAGACTCTTTTGCATTCATTTTATTGCAAAATCAACCATGAGAAGAACAGTGTACCGTTCAGCATCGTGATTAGTGATGATCGGGAAGTTATTGCGGCTTTTCATCCGCCCACAACTGCCCGATCACTCTCACTAAACACCATGCTGAAAACCCGATACACTGCCCTTCTCAGCGGTTGATTTTGTAATGAAATGAATGCAAAAGAGTCTCACTGTCCACCTGTTTGGCAGGAATTATGAATTGACTTGCAAATGTCGGACATAGTGGCACCATCACTTTCAAGTCTGGCACCAGGATAATTGCGTGATTCCGGCACCGCCGATTTTGTCTCCTCATTTTAAAATTGCTGTATTTTTGTAATGCCTTGAGATATTTACCTGAAATTTTAACCACAAGCCACAATTAACAGCCTCATATCACATACAAAATGCCAGGGTCGGCCGCATAGAAACTACGCTAGTGCGGCCACCCCATGACATTTGTTTAAAAAGTGTAAAAGTTATGGCCTGATATTGTGTGTTCCCGTTTTTTTGGGGCCACCCGATATATTGGCACCTTTTCTTGACATTGTAACCTTTATAATTTTTCAACTGATGATATTTTGAAGGTACGAATTCAGGTAAATAGGCCAACATAGGCCTACGTATCAAAAATACCGCCACTTCTGACATGACAATGAGTTAGCGTTCGGGCCTTTCTCCGAGTACAGTGTATTTTGGTTGCCGAAGCCACCGCTGGGTCTAGAATGCCTTCTAGCCCTAGGGTTGGCTTCTGGAACCAAAATGAGTGGAGTGATGATGCACCGCCATACACCGGTCTACACATGGTGTCCCCCCTCCAAGTGCCCGATCCTGATAGAGCAGGGCCGTAGCTAGTTTTTTTCGCTGGAGGGGCATTTTAAGCAAATGAACTCAACGGTGGTGGGCTTTGAAGGACCAGTTTTGCGGGGCTCTGAGGGACCTCCCCAGAACATTTTTGGAGATTAGAAGTTCTGAGATGCGATTTGAGGTCAAGTCCCTGCACTCTGAGACACAAATAATAACGAGCGTTTATTGTAGTCCCCACACACATTACTAGGTTTTCTTCCCGTTTCTGGCTCATTACACAACAATTATGGAGGTAGCCCAGTAAAAGGACTGAATAAACTCAACATCCATTGCCGCAGTCTTATAGATGGTAATTTTATCCAGTGCAGGACACACAAAGATTTTCAGAATTCTGCCCATTTCCATTACTTTTTAAGCGTTTTTTTGTTAAATATTCACAATTTTGCTCATGAATAAACATGAACTTGAACTTGGGTGAGGTCAAGCTGAAATCAGCCAATGGCAGGCAATCTGCATGTAAATAATGCCATGTGCTCGAATGGGAATGGTCCCAAGCCAGACACAACAAAGTCACATGGTCAGTCTCCAGTCAAAACAAGAGCACATGCTCGCATACTAATTAGGTTAGTTGACATTCCTAAAGATAGATGGCGGTTGTAGCACAGTGACTTGAGTTTTAATACAACAGTTTCTTCAGATGACAAGAATGATCAACTGGCAATTTTTTTTATGGGAACTACAGTACATGTACCTTTTATGAAATTCCCATTTGTGGGGACTATCAGATTTGCTGCTAAGCAAATTTCAAAGTTCTAGTTCCATTTGATGTTGCTGAAAAAAAAATTATCCACAATTTGCCTGGGGGGGGGGGGCATTTGCCCCTCTTGTCTCTATGATAGTTACGGGCCTGCAGAGGATCTTCTTACATGAAAAATAGTCTTTATTTAATCCAAATCGGTCAATTAGAAGTTTTAATTGTGTCATCATTTTCACACCCTAGTTCATAGCCGTGGTTACACTACATAAAATTCCGGGGTTTTTTGCGGTCACACCTATGAATTGCCGGGATTCGAGAACCCCCTTGTCTGAAAAACACGGGTTTTTGAGACACGGCAAGCTCGCCGTTTTTTTTGAAATCCCCGTTTTTACGTTAGTTCTTCGCACGGCTACAGATGGCTCAGCCATTAAAGCGAATCAAAAGCGGATTTTGTTTACATTTGGCTGGTGTTTGTAAACACAAAATTCAGCCAATCAAAATGCACGAAAATTTCTTTGTTGACATTCTGGAGAAGTTTGTTTACATTTTTTGCTGAAAATTCGTCCCCTTTTAAATTCTATTTCTAAATCAATTTTTTTCGCTTTCGATTCGCTTTAAGTAACGTCGTTTTCGCGCCTCCAACAATAATATTGTTGTCCATATTATGGACAATGCAGGAATTAACCTGATTCCACTGGCCTCCACAGATGGCGTTGGGGCGGGAGAGTGTGAGGCCAGGTAGGCGCTACCAGAAATCCGGGCTTTTCTGACATCACCAACGATCGACGAGCTCATGATTTCAACACATCGTCGACCGTTGGTGACGTCAGAAAAGCCCGGGATTTAGGGCTTTTTGATTACCGCGTACCTGGCCTCACACTCTCCCACCCCAATGCCATCTGTCAAGGCCAGTGGAACCAGGCTATGCAGGAATGACCGAAGAGTCAATGCCATTCGGAACTCCCGAAGGCAACTGCTCGGCAATTTCCGTAGACACTCGCATTTCCCCTCGGACACAATTCCAAGGCAGCCATCTTGGATGCGCAACGATTTCAATGCGTTTCTGGTGGGTTGGATGCGGTCGCCTCATCACACCCTGCGCATGAACGAAATAGTTCACACAAAAACGTTGCGTTACTGATCAATAACTGGCAGATTGGGTGACATATCGGTAAGTTTATATATAATATGCCTCAACTTATCCAGTAAATAAGCTTGGATATTTAGCAGGCCAAAATTCGGCGAAAATAGTTCCACGGTCGGTCACGTGGGTTTGTTGATAACAACATGGCTGCCTTGGACTTGTGTCCGAGGTGAAATGCGCCGCCCAGTGGATAGATAAGCAGTTCGCCTCAGGTCGTTCCGAATGAGTCAATGCATGCAGCGCAACTGTCGCCGGGCTATCTAACTACAGTGTAGTAGTGTGACCTCTGGCCGGGATTTTCGTACACACGGGTCTGGAAAAACACGGGTATTTTCAACAGGTGAACCCTAGTTCATGAGTCATTATCCGACAGCACTCCTATTTGGGCCTCACGTTGCTGCACAAAAAATGACATAAATTCTAACTGGCTTGATTTGATTTTGAAGAAAATCAGGCAGTTTTTCATGTTTGAAGAATCCTGTATCAGAATCCAGCGAGATGCTGATACTAATGTTGCCTGGTTTGGCCTGGACATTGGGGGTGGGTGGGGGTGACATCCCGTATTTTATCATCTTACGGACTTGTGTACGAAATCACCCACCAGAGCGATAGAAAAACACGACAAAGTCAATTTGGTTATTCTACGAATTTATTCAGTGTCATGATGGATTTTTTTTAAAGGGACACTGTATTCCTACCCTATCCTGCGATAAATATACCCACGTTAATAAGAGAGACCTCTTTTGACAATGTTGTTAAACAACCGCTTATCAACCCTCGCTACATATTCAGTAAAGGCCTGTACCCACTGACGTGATTTTTTGTGGCGGATTGCGACAAAATGCGACGATTTATTAAACAGGCCATTACGGTGGCCCTAAAGGGACATTTTTTTCCATTTTATATTTTTATTTTTTCCGTACTTTTCTCCGTGGAATAAACTTTATTCCGAGGAATAAACTTATCGCCACGTGGAGTAAACTTTTCTCCGCGGAAATAAACTTTTCTCCACGTGGAGTAAAGTTTTCTCCGCGGAAATAAACGTTTCTCCGCGGAAATAAAGTTTTCTCCGCGGAAATGAAGTTTTTTTCCGTGGAAATAAACTTTTCTCTGCGGAAATAACTTTATTCCATGGAATAAACTTTTCTCCACGTGGAGAGAACTTTTCTCCGCGGAAATATACTTTTCTCCGCGGAAATAAACTTTTCTCCGTGGAAATAAACTTTTCTCCGCGGAAACAAACGTTTCTCCGCGGAAATAACTTTATTCCGCGGAAATAAACTGTTCTCCGTGGAAATAACTTTATTCCATGGAATACACTTTTCTCCACGTGGAATAAAGTTTACTCCACGCGGAGAAACATTTACTCCACGCGGAGAAAAGTTTACTCCACATGGAGAAAAGTTCATTCCACGTGGAGAAAAGTTTATTCCACGGAATAAAGTTTATTTCCGCGGAAAAAACGTTATTTCCGCGGAGAAAAGTGTTTATTCCACGGAATAAAGTCATTTCCGCGGAGAAAAGTTTATTTCCGCGGAGAAAAGTTTACTCCACGAGGAGATAAGTTTATTCCACGGAATAAAGCTTATTCCACGGAGAAAAGTACGAAACAAATAAAAATATAAAATGAAAAAATAAATGTCCCTTATGGGCCACCGTAGGCCATAGAAATTTGATGCTACTTTTTCAATGGTAGAAAATGTTTTGTTATTGCCTTTCGCCTGTGAAAATGACAGGCCAGCGCGAAATCGCGGCGTGAAAACGCGAGAGTGGGCCCAGGCCTTTACTTTCGTTCCAAGAGTATCCACATATGTATCGTAGTTTAATCATATATTCTCCAACACTGGGGCGAAAGGCAAAACTACGGTATTGGAGAATGATGCAATCACCTCCAGTGGCGCCGGCTGTCGACAAAAAGTGGCAATATTGTGGGCCACATCATCGGGTGACCCTGAATGAGTTGTTAAGTTCGTACAGCCTTGAATTAAATGGATACAGCCCTGAATAAATGAATACAGCCCTGAATAAATGAATACAGCCTTGAATAAATGAATACAGCCTTGAATAAATGAATACAGCCTTGAATAAATGAATACAGCCCTAAATAAATGAATACCGCCTTGAATAAATGAGTGCAGCCTTGATTAAATGAATACAGCCTTGATTAAATGAATACAGCGTTGAATACAGCCTTGAATAAATGAATACAGTCTTGAATAAATGAACAATGCAGTACAGGCAGCCATTGTACAAGTTTCAAACAGAGCAGCATGCTTAGGCCTATATGCGATGCATCCTTTACTGGAGCAGGGAATACTATCTCTTACTGGTATTTTGACTGCCGACGTAGAGGGAGTCACCTATCGGCAGCAATACGAACTACAAAAAACTATTACAAATTGAACGTAGTACATCGGGTCCATTTGCTGACAACGTAGTTAGTCCCTGGGGTCGGAGAGTGGAATAGAATAGAATAGAATTTTATTCTCTCTCAAAAAAACCATTACAGGTTATTATGAGGTTGACAGGGAATATATTTACTGGTCAGCAGCAATCTCGTACCCAGAGATTAGTTACGCTCGGCCGAGGTTGATGGTCGCTACACTAATCTCTGGAGACGGCTACGCCCTAGCGGTGGCTTCAGTGGGCCACATCATCGGGTGACCCTGAATGAGTTGTTAAGTTCGTACAGCCTTGAATTAAATGGATACAGCCCTGAATAAATGAATACAGCCTTGAATAAATGAATACCGCCTTAATTAAATGAATACAGCCTTGAATAAATGAATACAACCTTGATTAAATGAATACAGCCTTGAATAAATGAATACAACCTTGAATAAATGAATACAGCCCTAAATAAATGAATACAGCCTTGAATAAATGAATACAGTCTTGAATAAATGAACAATGCAGTACAGGCGACCATTGTACAATTTTCAAACAGAGCAGTATGCTTAGGCCTATATGCGATGCATCCTTTACAGGAGCAGGGAATAGTATCTCTTACTGGTATTTTGACTGCCGACGTAGAGGGAGTCACCTAGCGGCAGCAATACGAACTACAAAAAAAACATTGCAAATTGAACGTAGTTCATCGGGTCCATTTGCTGACAACGTAGGTAGTCCCTGGGGTTGGAGAGTGGAATAGAATAGAATAGAATTTTATTCTCTCTCAAAAACAACCATTACAGGTTATTATGAGGTTGACAGGGAATACGGGAGGATCCAACTTACCTCGACGCAAGTCCGTCCAGGTCATAAAAATTGTGTAAATTCTAATAATATCGTAATATAGTAGGGGTAGCATGATGGTAGATGGAGCAGCTTAGGTATAATACAAGCTGTTCCATTTACCATTATGCTACCCCTACTACATTACGGTATTATTATAACTTACACAATTTTTATGACATGGACTCGCGTCGAGCTAAGTTGGATTCTCCCGTATATTTACTGGTCAGCAGATGTTTACATCACAGGTACTTGACGCAGCAATCGCGAGCAGACACGGATAGAAAACCACCCGCCTCACCGACAACACCAGCCCCACCGACAGCCCCGGAATTTTCCGAGTGCTGTCAGCAAAACTGACGCTGCCAGCAAACCGGGCGGCCGCCAACCCCCGCAAGTATCTACAACTACCGCGTCAAGCACCTGTGGTTTAACTTTGGCAGAGAGTCCAACTCATGTAAACCTGAGGTTTACATGAACACGACTATGGTAACTCTCTGAGAATAGTATTACACATTTTGGATGAAGCAATTAGCCTTATTTTACTTTTCCAATTAAAAAATTGACACATTTTTGATTCGTAAACGAGGCGAGGGAGTCCCTCACATAGATCAGGGAACCGCTTCCTCCTCTTAAAACTGAAATGAGCACAATGAAATAGGAAATGGACTTCGTCAAGAACATCTTCTACATTTCAGAGTCTACACTTACTCACACCAACTTCTTGTTTATAGACTCTAGCTCTAGTCCGGGGTAACTTTAAAGAACCACATCTAAAAGAACATAAGTTGCTATAGTAGGCCTATATGACAATTTTTTGAAATATACCTCTCGGCCAAACTCTATAGACAGATGGGTCATAATCATATAGACAGATCGGTCATAATCGGCGAGCATAGTCTCGGTCACCCAGCCGCTGTTTCGAAGCTGGGGATCCATATTACAGTACTGTGGAACGAAACGGCTGGCTGCGCAAGCTACACACAGCACTGGGGATTCCCCAAGGGGATTTCCCGAACCTCGATACAGGATAATGCTATAATGCTATAATGTGTGGTTCTATGGTTCTATACATTACTCACGCCTGTAAACGAGGTTGCACTAAAATTCGGCCGAACTGGAAGTGATTTTGTTGTGCATACTGTGCGGCTTTAAAGGTACGGTAACACTGAACACGACTGTCATGCGACATATCGACCCTCAACTTCTGAATAAACTGATCTTTCAATATCAGTAGCTACTGCTACTGTTTTCAGTTGTTTTGGTGGAATAGAGTATCGGGCTTGCCAAACCATGCCAAGTCCGCATTCGTTTAGTATATTTCTAATAGAAAAGCTCCAACCTGTATTTAAAGCCTCACTGTATTGAATTTTACGATATTTTCAGAGTGTTAGTAGAGTGCAGGTATAGGTCTCATAGCCTCGTGAAGGTCCCCAAAATACTTGCCTGATACGTACTTCAAAGAATCAAGCCCTAGTTTTTAGCACACATTGAAAAAATGGAGGCAGGACTCTAATGTAATCAGATAGACCATAGTACATTTTACACTACACTAACGTCGGAGGACGTAAGCACTTTCTGAATTCAATACAGTGAGGCTTTGAATAACCTTTTAGGTGATCAATTACCACATTACACATAATATTCGACCACTTGTCTACATCTAATGAAAGAGTACGCGCCCAGAAATTTACCATCCTGGCTTTTATTTCAATCACTAATAGAAAGCGACCAAGCTCCCCATAGATAATGGAAGATGGCGTTCGTGTCGGTAGTTTTAACAAATATTTACAAAATTTCACCTGGACCTTTTCCAGAATGCTGAAATTTCCCATTCCTCATATTTCAGCACCATACAAAAGAACGGGTAGGACCACCTTGTCAAACAACTCTAAGCTCATTTCCACTGACAAATGATGCCCCTGCAGACACTGAGCAGACCAAACATAGATTTTAAACCTTTCTGGTACACATGTGCAATTGCCTTATTATAAGTACCATTTGCAGAAAAAACTACTCCCAGGTCAATCTCGTACCCAGATCTACCTCATCCGAGGATATCTCTGGCAAGGGCTACGACCTGACCAAAATTTCTGGTCAACCGCTGGCAGCGTGCCAAAATGTTTGTTTCACACAATATTTCGTTCTTCAATGACTGAAAAACATCATATACAGTATGCCTAAAGAGGCATATAATACCCCCAAAACACGAAGTTGTTTGAGTATTAGAGCAATTTCAAACGAATAGTTTAGTTGGGAACATCATGCCAGCTCGGTGTGATTCGCCTCAAAATTAGTATATCGCGCATGCGCAGTATTCCTGAAGTCGTCAGCCCTTTCCAGTGGTGTTGTACGAACGTAAACCCACTGGGGACGAGTTTGCTCCCAGGTATGTGTATTCCTGAACACTTTCCACCACACCATCACCATAGAAGAATTCAGGGATATTCCTCCTCATTTTACCTCTGGAGAAAACAACCACTTTAGTTTTAGTGACATTCACGGTGAGATGCCATTGATCACAATATTCATACTAGAATTAATTGGTGCGCCAGAAGCTGGTTTTTTATGTTGACGTAAGATGGCGGTGTTCAAATGCTGCATTCAAAAACTATCTAAGACATGTATATGTAATTAGTTGTTATTATTCAAAGGCCTGGTTTTTGGCCTCCTTGTTCTGTTACCATATTATTGTGTGTTAAAGTTTATGATTATGTTCTGCCACGTCTGACTTTGTTATGCACCAATGGTGCATATTATGTATGCACTTGGTGAAATAAAATTCAATTAAATTCAATTCAATTCATCTCAGACTACGATGTGGCGAACAATCGATCGATATGTAGGCCTACACATACACGTCATCATGACGTTGTGGAAAACATGTACAGGCACGATGTATGCTACGCTCGAGCACTTCAGGTATTAACAGGGAATCCCCGATTCTATTTATAGACTACGGCGATCCCGATTTATTTCGCTGAAAAAGTTCATTATCTCAGCCAAATTTGAACGTAAGTGCACAGGAACCTTTTCATCGCGAGAGGACAATTAGATCTTTAGACTGAGCAAGTCAGATTTGACGTGCATGCCCTAGTTTGACCGAAAACGTGGAGGAAAGAAAAAGTGGTAGAGAAAAATTTTTCGTCGTGCGAAAACAATACTGACCTCACCACTGAGTGGTGGTGTGGTTATAATAAAAGATTTAAAGCCTCACTGTATTGAATTTTACGATATTTTCAGAGTGTTAGTAGAGTGCAGGTATAGGTCTCATAGCCTCGTGAAGGTCCCCAAAATACTTGCCTGATACCTACTTCAAAGAATCAAGCCCTAGTTTTCAGCACACATTGAAAAAACTGAAGGTCGAGCTCCAATGTACACTCTAAAAACTAAAGAGTTAAAGGGAGACATGCGAAAAATATTGCCCGGCGGGCACAAGTTGTCTGAGTTGTAGCGCCGTCTGTGAATACACGGTGACACTACGCTATATCACAGACCCCTGTAGAGCTATAGTGAGCTTAGAACACGTATCTAACCAAAAAACACTAGATTGTAACAAACACACCCCGAGCTCACGAATTTATGAGCTCGTGGTGTGTTTTTAGATACGTGTTGTATTTTTTAGACGCGTTTGGTTAGAAAAGTGTTCGAAAATCACTGATAGCTCTACAGGGGCCTGTAATATAGCGTAGTGTCACCGTGTATTAACAGACGGCGCTACAACTCAGACAACTTGTGCCCGCCGGGCAATATTTTTCGCATGTCTCCCTTTAAAGGAACTCCTAAGGAGCCTGTACAGTGAGTGCTCTTAAAAGAGTACTCACTGTACAGGCTCTTTAGGAGTTCCAGGAGCTCTTTAGGAGTTCCTTTAACTCTTCAGTTTTTAGAGTGTATTCAGATAGAGCATAGTACATTTTACACTACACTAACGTCGGAGGACGTAAGCACTTTCTGAATTCAATACAGTGAAGCTTTAAACTGTTCTGTAGACATTCAGGAGAATCCCCTATAATAATCATATCGTCAGCATAAAGAAGCACTGCAAGATGCAGATACAGTTCTAACCTTTCCAAATATTCACAGTGGCAAACCATTTGCGAGTTATCTGGACCTGTAAAATCATTACATGTAGTAAAGAGAAAATCCTTAAAATCATTCAAAAATATGGCAGACAATAATGGCCAAAGATTTTCTCCTTGTCGTACACCCACATTACATGGAAAAAATCTGACCGGATATTACCAACTTCTACACAGGATTTTGCAGACTTATACATATTTTGTATGACCTTCAGAAATCCCAGCTTTTAACAACTTTAACCATAGACCAGAAAAGTACGAAAAAAAAAATATAAAATGAAAAATAAATGTCCCTTATGGGACACCGTAGGCCATAGAGATTTGATGCTACTTTTTCAATGGTAGAAATGTTTTGTTATTGCCTTTCGCCTGTGAAAATGACAGGCCAGCGCGAAATCGCGGCGTGAAAACGCGAGAGTGGGTCCAGGGGCTATATGCATAAAACTTCCTTAAATTAAGTGTAAAACTCACCCTTAAAGGTTAAGGATTTCACTTTACCAAGTGCCATACTTAAGGTGTATGCGTAAAACCAACTAAGGGCATACTCAGCTAAGGGCAACCCTTAACTAAAGTATTTCCAGGAATTGTGGTGTCAGCCAATGAAATTTCAGTATTCAAGTGGTTTCCCAGATTTCTTGAGTGTTATACTTAAGGAAGGTTTCTCAAATGCAGGCTGCATGTACTGTACATGAACACGATTGCAGGCAATGCTGTAATGCACATTTTAGTAAATCGGTCAATTAGAAGTTTTAATTGTGTCATTTTCACACCCTAGTTCATAGCCGTGGTTACACTACATAAAATCCCCGGTTTTTTTGCGGTCACACCTATGAATTGCCGGGATTCGAGAAACCCTTGTCTGAAAAACACGGGTTTTTGAGACACGGCAATCTCGCCGTGCTTTTCGAAATCCCCGTTTTTACGTTATTTCTTCGCACGGCTACAGATGGCGCAGCCATTAAGTAATGTCGTTTTCGCGCCTCCAACACAATATGGACAATGCAGGAATTAGCCTGGTTCCACTGGCCTCCACAGATGGCGTTGGGGTGGGAAAGTGTGAGGCCAGGTAGGCGCTACCTGAATTCCGGGGTTTTCTGACGTCACCAACGATCGACCAGCTCATGATTTCAACGCATCGTAGACCGTTGGTGACGTCAGAAAAGCCCGGAATTCAGGGCTTTTTGATTACCACGTACCTCGCCTCATAATCTCCCACCCCAACGCCATCTGTCAAGGCCAGTGGAACCAGGCTATGCAGGAATGACCGAAGAGTCAATGCATGCAGCGCAACTGTCGCCGGGCCATCCAACTATAGAGCTTGCGCAAGCGCCCGGTTAGGCCATACGACTACGTTTATCTATTGTTTGGGTGCACTCACACAATAGATAAACGTCGTCGTAGAGCCTAACCGGGCGCTTGCAGAAGCTCACTAACAGCCCATTTTACACTACGTGTTTTCAACCGTTTTCGACCAGGTGTAAGGCCTGCTTTCCATTGGCGCGTTTTCGTGCGCGGAATTCTGTGCCGAAAAGTCGACCCAATTCATTTTCACTTAGCCGTTTCCATGACCGCGTTTCGGGAATCGCGAGACAAGCGCGAGAGTATCGACTTTCTTTCCTCGAGAGCGAGAGGCCCGCGCGCGGAGAAAAAAGTCAATCTCAAATCGCCTTTTTTTGCTCGCACCTGCCTGCTTTCCATTGGAGCGTTTCCGCGTGCGGAATTCTGTGCGGAAAAGTCGATCCAATCCATTTTCATTGGCTGTTTCCATGAAAGCGTTTTGGCAATCGCGAGATCAGCACGAGGGGATCGACTTTGCTTTCTCGCGAGCGAGAGGCCCGCGCGCGGGAAAAAAAGTCGATGTCGAATCGACTTTTTTTCCAACTGGAACATGGGGTCATATGAATAAAGAGTAGCAAATGCTTTTACTTGAATTTTGCAGTACAAATGTATTAGGCAATGCTGTACATGAAGTAAAAGCATTTGCTCGTCTTTATTCATATGACCCATGGTTTCTGAGCCATGTTGAAAGTATGTACGCGGCCGCAGATCGTCAGGGGAACACGACAGCAGTACCAATTCGGCGCCAACCACCCTGTGTCGTAACGCGTGAATGGAAAAGGTCACAAAACTCGTACGCGTCTCGCTTGCCTCCGCGCGTGTAACTCGCGCGCTGAAACGCTCCAATGGAAAGCAGGCTGCGCGTTTTGATTTTTGAGCCATGTTGAAAAGACCGGTATGTACGCGATAGCAGTACTAATTCGGCGCAAACCTTCTGTATCGTAACGCGTGAATGGAAACGGTTACAAAACTCGCAGGCGTCTCGCTTGCCTCCGCGCTTGTAAATCGCGCGCGGAATAGCTCCAATGGAAAGCAGGCCTAATGTATGAGAATGCCCCCCGTATGACAATGCCCGCTTTATTGTTCGGCGGACACTCAAATACAGAAAGACGTGTTGATCAGTGCCTCCCTCATTGTCACGTCGCGGCTTATTCCGTCAATCTTTTGTTGGGAGGCACTGGCAAACGGGGGGCAGTGAAAAACATTACACCTGTGTAACGTCGATCAGTGTTCCCCGTATTTCTGTGTTTTTCTTATTGTTTCCCTCCTGAGGGATTATGCGGCAAGTAACCCAACAATAACCATTCTAGGCCGCGTCTATTGTTGGGGAACACTCAGCTACAGAACCACTCACAGATGTTACACCTGGTCGAGCACGGCACGGTTCATCCAGGCCAAAATTCTGCGTAGTGTAAAAAGGGCTTATGTAGTAGTGTGACCTCTCGCCGGGATTTTCGTACAAACGGGTCTGGAAAAACACGGGTATTTTCAACAGATGTAACCCTAGTTCATGAGTCATTATCCGACAGCACTCCTATTTGGGCCTCACGTTGCTGCACAAAAAATGACATAAATTCTAACTGGCTTGATTGATTTTGAAGAAAATCAGGCAGTTTTTCATGTATGAAGAATCCTGTATCAGAATCCAGCGAGATGCTGATACTAATGTTGCCTGGTTTGGCCTGGACATTGGGGGTGGGTGGGGGTGACATCCCGTATTTTATCATCTTACGGACTTGTGTACGAAATCACCCACCAGAGCGATAGAAAAACAAGACAAAGTCAATTTGGTTATTCTACGAATTTATTCAGTGTCATGATGGATTTTTTTAAAGGGGCACTGTATTCCATCCCTATCCTGCGCTAAATATACCCACGTTAATAAGAGAGACCTCTTTTGACAATGTTGTTAAACAAGCGCTTATCAACCTCGCTACATATTCAGTAAAGGCCTGTACCCACTGACGCGATTTTTGTGGCGGAGAGCGACAAAATGCGACGGTTTAACAGGCCATTACGGTTGCCCTTAAGGGACATTTTATTTTTCATTTTATATTTTTATTTTTTTCGTACTTTTCTCGGTGGAATAAACTTTATTCCGAGGAATAAACTTATCGCCACGTGGAGTAAACTTTTCTCCGCGGAAATAAACTTTTCTCCACGTGGAAGTATTAGGGAATTGAAAGGATCTGGATGGAAGAGGAAGATTTCCGTCACGCGCGTGCCCGAGCTTAATGTGTCATAACTGACTTGACCCGT
>NMRB01004263.1:0-33412 GCA_002633025.1 Notospermus geniculatus
AACTCCAACATCTGTGAATGAATTTAGCAAAACTATGCAAAGAAACTGTACAGAATATTAAAGCCTAAACCCCGGTAATTATACGGTGAAGAAAGGTTTCTGCTTTGATACAAAGACAAAGCTAAACTGATCTCAAGAGCAAACCGCTTGAATATGTCGGACCTGTCAATTTTATTGTGTAAGTCCGACCCTGCTTTTGTCCTGTGTCACCTTACACAATGTAGTCACTCAAAGTTTAGTTGTTATCTAATGTTTGTCCGACTTTCGCTGGTAAAGCCCCCAGACACTGGGGCTATCTGCTAAGCAAAAAGTCAGTCGAGACCGTTTGCTCAGCAGATAGCTCGTGTGTGCGCATATTTTATGCGCACACGCACTGCACACCGCAAACCGCAGTGGAATTCGCTGTCGTGGAACAGGAGCTCAAAGGTTGGGGTTCGTTTGAAGGACTTTTTCTCCATTTTTTCGGCAAAAACCTTTCTTTGTAATTTTAACTTGAACAGCACCCAAGCTGAGGTCATATAAATAGCAGTAAGTTGCATGTGGAAGCCAGAATCCTAAGTCCCAGAGGGTGGCACACCGAAACCCGATCCTAAATACAATGGACGCCTTTTGTGTGGGAAATTGATCAGGACCGGGATGTCAGTTTCATTTCAATAGTTTTAACCACTAGTGACACCTATTGAGGTAGTGGGCTAGGGTCACCATTGAATCCTGTCATAAGATTCTAGGACACCACACGCAACAAGGAAAGCAAGCCCCCACCCAGCATGGAAGCGTCACCCCTACGTCGGTTTTCCATGCACTTACTTGTAAAAACTGTTGACACATGGAACATGCACCACAGAAAAAAAGAACAAGTATTTATTACCAAACGTATTTGTGACCTTCCGCAGCAAAACCAGGCGCATGTCGCTCACAGCTTGGCAGGTTGAGACCAAAATGTTTGTCAGTTTCACTATTGTCTGTCTATTATGAAATCTGAAATAATCTATTTCTTCCATTCTCTTCTGGTGTCATCTTAGTTCGTTGCGGCTCACCTTCTGAGCGACATGCGCCTAGTTTTGCTGTGGAGGGTCACATTTGTAAACTGATCATGACGAACCGCTTGTGGTTGTTTACAAACAGTTGTTTACAAACAAGCATGTATTTTAACTTAAACTTGGCAGGCCTTTGAAACTTAGCAAATATTCAGCATATAGAGGTTCTTCACGTTTTCATGTCGACACGATGCCGCCATACTGGCCGTCAAAATATCAAACGATGTCACGGCATGAACACAGCGTAAACACACAGATCCTGACGTCAAAATGTCATGACGTGATAGTTTTGACATCATCGCTGGCAATTTGACAGCCAACATGGCCGATTCTTTGCAGTCACATGACCATTGTGACGTCAGTGAAGAACCTCTCTCATGTTATTTTATCTACAACAACTCGACAAGATCGTTCATGCCAGTTCATGCTGTGGATGGACGTTTGTCCCAAACTCACCGATGGCGGGACGTGGGCGCTATGGGCCTGATTCGTAACCTGAGTGAACTGCGCCTGCTGCATGGAACCAGTCGAGAACTGCGCATTGCCCTGGTCTCCTGCTCTCAGGATCGCTGGCATTGCCACGGAACCAGTCTGAGCCTGTCCTACGTTTGCAGATTGGTGTTGGATGATGGTAGCCCTGAAAAGTATGCAAAGAAATCGCTATGAAATCACGTTTAAAGTCAAGGGAGCCACTTAAATCAGCGGTTCTCAGTCATAAGTCCAAATCAAAGCCACTGAGCCACCTTGCTCCAAAAGGCAGATAAATCCAGCAGCGCACCAGGCAGGCGGTATCGCAAGCGATCCAATCGCCACCGATCTTCTCGCCAGCCACTGCTGACTAGGCAATAACAGTTTAATACAATGGACGCCTTTTGTGTGGGAAATTGATCAGGACCGGGATGTCAGTTTCATTTCAATAGTTTTAACCACTAGTGACACCTATTGAGGCAGTGGGCTGGGGTCACCACTGAATCCTGTCTTAAGATTCTAGGACACCACACGCAACAAGGAAAGCAAGCCCCCACCCAGCATGGAAGCGTCACCCCTACGTCGGTTTTCCATGCACTTACTTGTAAAAACTGTTGACACATGGAACATGCACCACAGAAAAAAAGAACAAGTATTTATTACCAAACGTAATTGTGACCTTTCACAGCAAAACCAGGCACATGTCGCTCTCAGCTTGGCGGGTTGAGACCAAGTGTTTGTCAGTTTCAGTATTGTCTGTCTATTATGAAATCTGAAGCAATCTATTTCTTCCATTCTCTCCTGGTGTCATCTTACTTCGTTGAGGCTCACCTTCTGAGCGACATGCGCCTAGTTTTGCTGTGGAGGGTCACATTTGTAAACTGATCATGACGAACCTTTTGGTTTCAGGGATCAAAGTTCATTTTCTCAAAAAGCAGATTTTGGTTGAACAGGCCAAAAAATCAAGTCGCACACAATGCAAAATGCATTGGGACATCAAATTTTTCGGTCGCACGGAGCAAAATCCAGGTCGCATTTTAGACCAGATGGTCATGAACTTTGAACCCTGAGTTGTTTACAAACAGTTGTTTACAAACAAGCTTTTATTTTAACTTAAACTTGGCAGGCCTTTGAAACTTAGCAAATATTCAGCATATAGAGGTTCTTCACGTTTTCATGTCGACACGATGCCGCCATATTGGCCGTCAAAATATCAAGCGACGTCACGGCATGAACACAGCGCCAACACACAGATCCTGACGTCAAAACGTCATGACGTGATAGTTTTGACGTCATCGCCAGCAATTTGACAGCCAACATGGCCGATTCTTTGCAGTCACGTGACCATTGTGACGTCAGTGAAGAACCTCTATCGTGTTATTTTATCTACAACAACTCAACAAGATCGTTCATGCCAGTTCATGCTGTGGATAGGATTTTTGTCCCAAACTCACCGATGGCGGGACGTGGGCGCTATGCGCCTGATTCGTAACCTGAGTGAACTGCGCCTGCTGCATGGAACCAGTCGAGAACTGTGCATTTCCCTGGTCTCCTGCTCTAAGGATCGCTGGCATTGCCACGGAACCAGTCTGAGCCTGTCCTACGTTTGCAGACTGGTGTTGGATGATGGTAGCCCTGAAAATATGCAAAGAAATCACCATGAGGTCACGTTCTAAGCCAAGGGACCTAATTAAACCAGGGACTCTCAGTCATAAATCCAACTCAAAGTCACTGAGCCACCTTGCTTCCCAAGGCAGATAAATCCAGCAGTACACCAGGTGATATTGCAAGCGATCCAATCGCCACGAATCTTCTCGCCAGCCACTGCAGACTAGGCGATGTCAGTTTTGGTATTGTTTGAGATTGGCAGGGGNGGCAAAAGGTCCTCTGGGGGGCAAAAGACCATATTTTGGTAATTTTCGGTCAAAATGTGCATGAAAAACACGTCTTTCTGGACCACCTGGGGGGCATTTGCCGCCCTGCCCCCTAGCTACGCCTCTGATTGGGTGAACATCGCTGGCTAGAGGATTCCACGCATCGTTGTCCAGTGCACGCCGGCGTAACAGCCGATTTTGCTCCCTTGCGATATTGCCTGGTGTGCTGCTGGCTAAGGGTGATCACCTCTCACTCATTACTCACTTGGCTGGAGACACACTGTCCTCTAACATGGTCGATTCCTCGTCGCCTTCAATACCAAAATGATCCTTGGCTTTTTTCTGAAATAAAGCAAGAAATACGGGTATAGTAATGGGGACCATAGCCCACTCTCTCAATAGGTGTCACTAGTGGTTAAAACTATTAAAATGAAACTGACATCCCGGTCCTGATCAATTTCCCACACAAAAGGCATTAACTTTTTTATCCTGAGCCCCCTCAGACCAAAAACTCTTACCTTTTTCAATATAATATCAATATAACCAGCGATCAGTTGTGAAATCGGCTCTCCTTCCATCGTCTGCACGGAGTAGTACGATTCCGAATAATCGCCGAAATCGAGTGTGAAACTATTCGGCGATGCTGCCCATCTTCGTACGGTCGTCAGCGGCCAGGTTTTCAAGATCTGTTTGGTCTTTTCGTCAACGCGGACGACGCTTTCCTTGGTTATGCCGAGAAGACGTGGGACAAGTTTATTCTTTCCCTTCATTTTTTCCTGAAAAAACACGAATTGACCTGATTATAGAGGAATCCCACTGACGTCATCAAGTCATGTGACTGGCCGTCAAAATGACGCAAACTGGCGTCAATAGGGTGCTACACGTGGATTGACGTTCCGCCTGACGCGACGAGACACGACCCGAAATAACGTCATCGCGTCATCGTGACGTTCCTTCAGGAAACACGTGGTCAATTTGACGCCCAACGCGGCCTTGATGACGTCACATGGGAAACCTCTATACTACGAACATTTTGTAATGTATTTTTGTAGTTTGTCTTACTGCCGCTAGGTGGCTCCCTCAACGTCAGCAGTCAAATAATGCATCTGAGATCCAATACTGTGCTTCTTTAACAATAACATCCATAAAATTCATATCATACCCACCTTGACAAGGAAGAAGGTGATACCATATGTTTTCAGCGACCGACACAAAGTTGTGTAGCGATGCTTGGCCGCGATCTCTGTCAACCCGATCAGCTTACGATGTTCCTGAAAACAAACAAGACATATTTATTATCAAAGAATGAGTTCAAGGGGGGGGGGGGTTGAACCGGTTTCCTGCAGGGCAAGAGGTTTCAGTGTTTGCACTGAGCCCCTCTGACAGCACATGGACAGTATTCATAGAGACTGTGCAGTAGAACATTGCTATAATGGACATTTTCCAGACTGATAGATTATGTTCTCAGTAGAGGTGTCTGGATTACAGAGGTCAAAATGAATAGAAATGACCAATTTGGTACTGAACTTTGGTTTCCTCAGAACGGGGAGGTGTCCTCCTGGCAGAGGTGTCTGCTATTAAAGGCAGGTTTTTCACTGTTTTCAATAGACCAATCCCGTATTGACGTAAACAACAAAGATCTGTGCACTTCCGCCGAAATCTCAACCACAACCTCGGTCTGAAGCTGAATGACGTAACGCAGACAACCCCATAACAGTGACTTTGACAACGTTGCGTCAGAGTCGACCATAGCTGAACCATGGACTGCGTCATGTCACCTGGTTTCAGATCGAGGTTGTGGTTGCGATTTCGGCGGTAGTGCGCAGATCTGCGAATTCGAGAATAACTTACCAAGAATATTTTCTTTTCAATTCCCTTCACTTTGATGTACTCTTTTGGCAAGAACTCCTTGAGGCTGAAGAAAAACACAACAGGTTATACTTGCTACATCCTCACATAAATACTGTAAAGCAAGATAATTTCGCGGCTGGGGAATTTTCGCGAATAAAGAATTATAGACATATTTGCGGCAGGATATTTTCGCGAGTCTCTGCCATTTTTTTCAGTTTGTATTCACGGACCGTATTTATCACTTGCGTGTACTCATATTCGCGACAGGAAATTTTCGCGACTCGTACACTCTCGCGAAATTCGCGAAAATTTCCTGCACGCGAAATTTTCCTGCTTTACAGTAGTTAGTTTTTGCAAATCTGACGTAAAATGAAGTACGAAATACGAAATTCAACTTCATTTCCAGGACCTAATGTATTTCTGGAGGTAGTTGGTACATGTACCACTAATGTCCCTGCCGCCGGTGCGTCTTTTAGCATGTCATGTAAGACTGAATGAGTCATGGTGTATCTTGAATTTTTAAATTTCCACTTCGTAGATACGAAGTGGAAACGAAAGATAAATCGAATAAATTATTATTATTATTATCAAAAATAGATAAGAGATATCTATTTTTGTTATTATGGAACTTACTCTAAAAATCCCGACTTATGTTTGTGCTCCACGTGGTCGCCAAATTGCACCTGACACTGAATGCCTCCAAACTGAATCGCCTCTTCCATCGTAATGGGATGAGTACCGTTCAAAATCGCATCCCGTGATTGGACATAAAGGAGATTTAACTGCACGGGGTCACGGGCGTCGACGTTTTGATCGGAGAAGAAGAACTTGCGACGAAGGAGAAGGGTTTCTCTCTCGTCGACGCCCTGCTCGCGGAGGGTCTTCGCGTGGTCCAGCCAGTTCACTGAAATAAATAGGGAAAACTTAGGAACTATGACAAAACACAACAGATACAGCAGAAATATTAGGGCCTCCCTAGGGTTGGAACGGCTGGCACTAAGGGTATTTTTATTTTGTATTTGCAACTGATATTTCCATCAGGGCCGAAGCCAAAGCATTACTGACCCTGGTAAGCACAGAAGAGGCCATCTCAAGCTACTCATGTTCCTCACTTGGATGGGCCTTACTTGCCCTTGCAAAGGTACAAGGTACAAGGCAGCAGGGCTCACTGTCCCATGCGACGGACGTTAGTCAAGAGCCAGGGTTGATATCCCATATGGCCCGGGCTGGATTCCAACCCAGGCCCTGCCGCTTGCTAAGCGGACATGATAACCACTCGGCTATCAAAGCTCCTCTAAGGATCAACAGATGCACCTACGTTCATCATCCGTGTGGAGTTTTTTCTTCATTTCGTCCAGTTTTTTCTGATCGCGGGCGAGCGTCCGTTCACGCTTTAAGGTCAAGGTCTTCTCCCTCTCCTCTTCCGATAGCTCCCGCACCAGGGAGAACTCTTCGTGGTTCGAGATACCTGGAGGTAAGAAAAGCGATAAGGGAATGAACTTGGTAGTAATGTCTGTCAATTCTTGACTGGTCGTATTGGAACCCAAAAGGAATCCATGCCCTTTGAAAATTGCAGAGGAAACTACTCAAGTGGGTACAGCCCTTCAAGGGACCCTCCAGGCAGCCTCCTCACAGACATTTTGATGTGCTCATTACATCGATCAGTTGACATGAGAATCTAACTCTGACATGTATTGCAAGTAAAATACACTAAACTCAACATTAGAGTCAAAATCTGTAGGTTGTCAGTTGCTAGCGCCACCTGTGATGAAGTGACTGTACTGATATGAGCCTAATAGCTAACCGCATCATGCTTACCGATCTTGGAGCATGCTGTCACCATCAGTTGACCGATGGTATGACTGTCGTCCACCTGGATTGTTTTGACGGAGCCGTCCAACATGCGGACACGGAGATGACGAAACTTGGTCTTGTATTCCAAAAGATCCTGAAAATTTGGAATCAGAACTTCAGGATAAGTCCACTGAAGAGTACAAGGAAAGACACCTTCTGAAGTGACCGGTGTTGTCCTTAATTGAGAGGTGTCCTGATTATGGAAGTCAAAATGAACAGAAACGACAATTTGGGACTGAATTTTGGTGTCCTCCTTACCCAGGGGGCAAAACCCCATTTTTGGCAAAAACGGGGGACCAGTTGCTGTAAAAGGCCACCCCCTCATGTTCAGGGGATCCCCCGAGTCACGCAACGCTAGGGTGGGTGGCCTTTGAGATTTTTTGCAAGACGCCGAAAAATTGACTTTGAAGTTCAGGACACTAACTTTATCACTGGACCCAAGAACTGACCAGGACTGAGCATTGTACAGGAGAATGGGATGCGATGTACAGCTAACTTTTGAATGGTGGGATTTACAACCCATAAATTTATTACCAACAGATAGAAACATGATGCTCATTCAGAGACATCGGAGGAAGTGCGCAGATCTTTGTACTTTACGTCAACTTGAGAACGGGCTATAAAACGAAGACCAAAGTCTGGTGTACGTAATAAAAACGTCTCCTCCTAGTAGAGACAGACAGAAATACCGCAGTAAATGAAACAGCGTTTTACATAACTGGTCATTGAAAAAACTTGTAATGGATTTATAAACCTATAGTTACATCTCATAATGAGGGTAACTTAATGTATAGAATCCCGGCGGGGCACCCAACCATGATATGTCACCCAACGAAAAGAGGCACATATGAAACCGACAATTTGTACGCCGTTACTATGGCAATGGAAACAAATATTAGATTATTTTTCTATTAATCGTGAGACGATCCGAGCACGGGATAAATTATGCAGGGAATGCTGGGTATGGTCGGGAGTTTCTCGCGATGTACGGTAGTAGAAATGGCGGGAAGCAAGGCTTGTTGATGATGTCACTTGTAGTGAAACGTGGAGAGTGAGAACTCGCTCCAAAATGGACAGACCCCCGATTTGGTATTATGACTTTACTGGGGCGATAAAGGGACACAAGGACAAGGACCTACAGTTCATTCCAAATCCCAGTGGCGTGAGGTTTTCAGCCGATATCTCCGCAACGGCTGGGTCAAATTTGACATACCATACATCAATTGACTTGTCTTTCTTGTCGGTATCTTTCTGCTATCTTCATTTTTTGCGTAAGGCCGACATAATGGATCCCTTTCTCAAAACCCATTTCATTTCGCCATGGTGTTCAGTGCAGTTTACACGTGCGCGATGCATTGCGTCATTTCAAAATGGCCGCCATTTCGGCTGTAAACACGAACTGTGATTGGTGAAAGAACTTTTTTATGTCACGTTTTTAGGGAAAATGACAGCGATGATGGCTGTAGCGGCAAAAAAGACAAATTGATTGATGTATGGTACGTCAAATCTGACCCAGCCGTTGCGGAGATATCGGCCATAAACCTCGCGCCAATTGGATGTGGAACCTTCCCTTTCCTGCCACACAGGGTCTCCACAACCAAACAAGGAAAACCCGCCCGTATTTCAGTACTTCCTTCCTCGTTCGAAAGACCTTTAACGACCCTGACTGCCGTACGCATGACGACCAAATCAGCTACAACTCACGTTATAACTGACACGCTTGCCAGCGTTCGTTAATTATTACTCCCGCACTTATGAGTCAAGGACTTCCTGTCCGGCAGCAACTGTTCCCTGTGGCTATTATCCCGCCCACACAAGTACCGCCCTTGGACAGCACACTTAACCCCGTTTTCTTCCAAAGTGGCATCGAGCCCATAACGAGTGTACTTCTCTTGAACAAGGGTCACTTCAAAAATGAGAAGACCTGATGGCCTAGTGGTTATCACGTCCATTTACATGGAGCAAGTGGCAGGTCCTGGGTTCAAATCCCGGGCCCCAGGCCTTATGGGATATCATCCCTGAGGAACATCCATTAAGTACACTAGCATGGTACCCGTGGCGAGCACATTCACAGGATGGCCAGAGGATGGCATTTCGATGGACGTCTCTGTGTGGGAGGAAAATGTTTAGTGAGGGCTAACTCCGCAGACAATAATCTAGGCCTATGGGAAGCAGATGGCAGCAGTTTTATGTGTTGAAGTTCCTATTTTCTGATCACCCTGCCCGGTTGAAGACACTGCATTAAACCTGGTTCCGTCGGCCACTGTGTAGAGGTGTTGCGTACGCAGCGCCATCTACACGGTGGCCAGTGAAACCAGGCTAGTGGGTATTGCAAATCATTGGAAGTTTCTTCCTGCATTTTATTCGCTTAAGGGTAAAAAAATGTAATGCCACCCGCTTAAGGGCCACCCTCATGTCATTTTCAACACTTCCTGTGAAAATGGTGCCATTTCGATCAGAAACCACGGAGGAGTTCGTGTTCGAAGTTAAAGCGCCACCGTCAATTATAATATAGATATTTGTGGTACCAACCATCTCCTGA
This sequence comes from Notospermus geniculatus, assembly GCA_002633025.1. Classification (NCBI taxonomy): domain Eukaryota; kingdom Metazoa; phylum Nemertea; class Pilidiophora; order Heteronemertea; family Lineidae; genus Notospermus; species Notospermus geniculatus. Next base: position 9,627 of record NMRB01004263.1, read on the forward strand.
AATACATTACGTCATGGAAATGAAGTCCAATTTCGTATTTCGTACTTCGTGTTTCGTCAGATTTGCCAAACGTCACTATAATACCACCCATGAGTTTCTGTGGCTGAGTTACCCAAATTTTGGGATATGGATAGGCGCCGATCCAAGGGGGCGCACGACCCCCTTTCGGCCAACAAATCTTTAAAATTGACCGTGAAATTCTGAAATTTGGAGCAAATCATTGAAATTGACCGCAGATTTCAATGTATCTAGCACACGGTGCGCCCCCTCTTTCCCGAAATCCTGGATCCGTCGCTGCACCTCTCGTGTTAACCCCGATCTATCGTGAAACCTTTCAGTAGAACTCAGATGAGCTGCTCATTCAGCGCTACAATCCGAGCATTTCCGACCGGTACCCATTTATACACCTGGGTGGAGAGAGGCCAGTGAGGCAAAGAGACTTGCCCAAATCTCATGCCACAGTGGGATTCGAACCCGGGACCCTCTGACGGCTAGTCGGAGACCCGAACCACAACACCACCGTGGCTACCCATTTTTTCACCTGGGCCCTGGGGGGAGAGAGGCCAGTAAGGCAAAGAGACTTGCCCAAAGTCTCACACCACAGTGGGATTCAAACCCGGGACGCTCGGACAGCGAGTTGGAGACCCGAACCACTACACCACCGTGGCTCCGTAAGTGAGATCTATCTGTAGGCAAGCTCAAAAGAGTCTGCGTTACATGGAAAAAATTTAATCGGCAGTTCCCGATTTCCAAAAAGAGAATAACGGCCGCTGAAGATGATTATAAAACGCCAATCATAGCAAATTATCGCTGGAAAGTTGATGACTATTCAGATGAAAATCTAGGCCCGCCAGCGCTTGGTCCATTAACATAATTATAATAAAAAGCTCTTATAATCCTCGGCGGGCAATCACGTCGGGGTAATTTTCAGAAATAATCACAAACTTCATCATTTTATTGGTGAGACGATTCGGATTCGTGTCTATGCAAATAATTGCTGCGAAAAACAATACACGGTCCTAATTAGAGGCCTAATTAGCTGTTTAATTAGCAACGTTAATTATCTTTATTTGATGGTAGATATTTGTCAGGCTTTGCATCCCACTCGGTTTTTGATTTTTTACGTGCTATGTATTTAACCTCTTCTGCAATCAACGTACAAATACTATTGTATTCTCAGAAATGTGAAAATCTAGGCCATAACAAATGGCTGCAGTTCCCGGGCTGCAGTTTCGCCTGGTGTCCTTGTACTTGATTTTTCCGTCAGGACCGAAGCCACAGCATTACTGGCCCTGGTAAGTACCAAGGAGGCCATCTCAAGCTACTCATGTTCCTCACTTGGATGGGGTGTTTTACTTGCCCTTGCAAAGGCACAAGGTACAACGCACCATGGCTTACTGTCCCATTTATCTGTATTAGATTTTTCCATCAGGGCCGAAGCCAGAGCATTATTGGCACTAGTAAGTTTGGGACAAGCCATCTCAAGCTACTCATGTTCCTCACTTGGATGGGGTCTTTTACTTGCCCTTGCAAAGGCACAAGGTTCAAGGCACCACGGCTTACTGTCCATGCAACGGACGTGAAGAGCCGGGAATGAAATCCCACGTGGCCCAGGATTCGATCCTGGGTCAGGCCTTTGGCCTATTAGCACAGTACAGGAACCTGATGGAAGTGCTTCTGAAAGTGTTCAAATGCCCAAGTTATGTACTTCTGGTCACCAATTGCCATTTGACTACATGATTTTCCAATTTGTTTCAAAATTTGTCACTCAACTCGCCATCAAGCTATCATCGTTGGATTTTTGAGGAACTTCTTATAAGAGGGCCTCAGAAAACCCTTTCCCCAGGTTTTGCATATTCAGGGGTTAAAGCCTTAGCCTACCCCGACAGAGGATAAAATGTTCTGCATACAATAATTTCCCACCGTGCAGGAATGAAAATCGTCGGCAAATATGTCCGCACGAGATTGATGTGGGTCACGGCGGAATTACAGAATTATTATTCTGGTCGAAATGATCGGAGATCATTATGATGTATCGCCAAGAGCCAATTTCGAACTTTCCATCACACTACAGACCTGAATATTTCCAAGTTAGGAATGTATGGGCCTAGAACTAGGCTTTTTTCTGGTCAGTGACAGGTCCATCTCCAGGGGAGTATGTACAAGAAAGCTCTGCCTGCTGGGCCAACCGGTCAGTATTTGTATTTGTAATAGATTTTTCCATCAGGGCTGAAGCCATAGCATTATTGGCCCTGGTAAGTATGGAAGAGGCCATCTCAAGCTACTCATGTTCCTCACTTGGATGGGGTCTTTTACTTGCCCTTGCAAAGACACAAGGTACAAGGCACCATGGCTTACTGTCCCATGCGACGGACATGAAGAGCCAGGGATATATCCCATATGGCCCGGGCTGGATTTGAACCCGGGACCTGCTGCTTGCCAAGCGGACGAAGCACTAGGCACTCGTGATAACTACTCGCCAATTGATCAGTTACATGCAGGTCGTGGGGGACATAAGGTGGACACAACAGCCTCTTGTACCAGACTTTGTGGAACTTGTGGCCAATCAAGTGGCACATGAGTAGCCAAAGGGAAAATGTTCTGCCCATGCCCATGGCGTTAAAACTGACTTTTCGCGCCGTGATCAGGACCATAAAAGGTTAATAAACTTGATCTAGGCCACGCTGGAATTATCATGTAATTTCTGTGGTTATGAACACTCGATGATGACAGTCATTATGACTGCTACATACAGATGTAAATACCGATAATGGTTTATATCATTAACCCCTCCTGGTTGGCGCGGACACGTGACGTGGCTGTGTCCTTGCTGGCAAGGTTGTGCCTGTACGGACCGTGTCTTTCCTTGGGCCCGTTTCTACCCTTATCCTGATAGCCGAGTGGTTATTACATCCACAAATCAAGCGGGAGTCCCGGGTTCGATTCCAGCCCGGGCCGTACGGGATTCATTCCCGACTCTTCACGTCCGTCGCATGCGACAGTAAGCCGTGGTGCCTTGTACTTTGTGCCTTTACAAGGGCAAGTAAAAGACCCCATCCATGTGAGGAACATGAGTAGCTTGAGATGGCCTGTCACAATGTCCTTGACGCAGTGCAACACGGCGCGACGTCGTAAAAGGTAACCGCTCACAGCACCTCCCAGTAGCGGTAGTTCTACGGTTCCTCATTCCCAGGTTTGAATCGACCGTTCTCAAATTGACATAAACGACAAAGATCTGCACACTCGCCGAAATCTCGACCACAACCTCGGTCTGAAACTGAATGACATAATACAGACAACCCCGCGACAGTGACTTCAAAGTCATTGCGTCAAGACTCGACCATTGCTGAATTATGGATTGCGTCACGTCAGCTGGTTTCAGGTCGAGGTTCTGGTTGAGATTTCGGCGGAAGTGCACAGATCTGCAAATTCAAGAATCATCTATCACCCGTGACTTCCATACGTACCCCATTTCTGAGTAGGTAATATTCCAGGGTCCGGCCGCTCTCTAGCCACACCCCTTTCTTCGGGTCCTCATCCGCCAGAAACAGTCCAAAGTCATTGGCTGAAAGTAGAAAGGAAGGGAAACAATTAGTATACGACTTGTGGTTCAAAGGTCAAAGTTCACGAAATGCAGGCTTTGCAAAAGAAAGAGGTTAGTGCAATAGACCTTTCGAACAAAGATAGTGGCCTACTACATGTAGTTCTCGAAGCCGCCACTTAGAGTTCACCTGACCTCATTCACAAAATTCAAGGTCATTTTGGTTTTCAAAATCAAGGCTTTTCAAATCGATGCTTTTCAAGAATCAGCAAGAACCATGAAAACTGGAGTGCCTGCGGAAAACCGTCATACTAGAGCTCGGACCATCAAAGTCAAAGAGAGTTGCCCTCTGACTCTGTATCACATGAAGAGCATTTCTGACCAGAGATCTACCTGTAACTGATCGGTGAAGGCTCCCCCACCCCCACCCNTGAAGGCTCCCCCACCCCCACCCCCACCCCATGTTTTCACTGTGAGGAAAAATGCACAGAATGTAGACGAAAAGCACAAAGTAAGAAGAAACACACAATATAGAGAGAAAACACAGTCGATCAGGAAAGAACTTTTGGGAAGTAGAAAGAAATAAAGTCTATTTTTTTACATGAAATAGACAACTACTACTACAGTAGAGTGTTTTTAGGGTTGATTTTCGCCAGAATCTTTCACTTCTTCAAGAAAGCATGAAACTGCCCACAGGGATATTTTGGTGGCCATATTTAAAATCAATATGGCAGCCACCAGGGGAGCGAATTTTTGGGGTCACTTTTTTCATGATCCTTAGTTATCGAAGTACCCATGTGGGGAGTTTCATGCTTTCTTGAAGATAGTACATTTCATCAAATTGGGAGAAACTCACAAGACAGAGGACACCACAAAACTTAGAGAACACGTCATTAGTCCATGTCCTTGAAATGAACAAGGGGAGAACTCACCCAAGAAATCAAAATCCGATGTACAGTCTCCAATCCAAATGTAGACCTTCCTGATCACAGCAGAAATGGCCTATAACTGACCAACCACCAGAAGGTGTGGCATGCATCAGACAAGTGGATCGTGGCTCAAGTAGGCCTACATGCTTGGCACAGATAAGAAATTCAAAATCATGTACCGAATCAGGATATGAACCACACATGTTACAGTAGGACCTCTCAATTAAGGACACCGATGTAATGTACAAACTGTCCTTAGTTTAGAGGTGTCCTGATTACAGAGGTTGCAATGTATCGAGATGGACTTTTGGGACTGAACTTTCATGTCCAGAATAGAGAGGTGTCCTTCTGGCAAAGATGTCTCCCTTCTGAGGGCCTGCCAAGGGAGGTACAGCCATGACCACTGCACTGGCTTATAAAATTTTAGCATCATTCAGTCCTTGCTGCAATGAGTGGTGGTTGCAGCAAGACTTGCCGTCCATAAGAGATAGCAAAGGCACAGGCTGAAATCTCACTCTCAGTTCCATGGGGGGGGGGGGGGGNCAGACGGCACAGTCCTGCAAAGTTTTCTCACATCCTATGGTATTGATTGAAAAATATTTGAAGAGAGGTTGTTCCCATCAACCATCTGAAGAACGTTTCTTCAAATTTTTTTTTCAAATTTGTTTCCAAATCAATTCCAAGGCTTTTAGAAAACTTCAAAACAAGACGTCGTCTGCTCAAACCGGGGGACCAATGTCTTCAAGTGCAGAAGGCAATGAAAAGGACCTACCTCAATGCAGAACCATGAAAAATCATTGATAAAATGTCCAAACATTCTTTCCTCTAAACTTTCCTGTGCTAGGCCCATCTTCCACCACCGACTATCAGAATCGAAATGAAACACAACGGTCTCCAGAAACTATTTCCTGCGTATAATGACCGCGGCCAATCATATGTGGAACATCGTTATGTTCAAAACGGCCTATTATTGCAATTTAATGCAACTTGCCATGTTCGTACAAATAACCCATACAGAAATTACATCCAACTGCCAATACGATTTCCATTCCCAATTTTATACATACCGGGTCCTAGTTTTATGTGTGCTGAGTCATACGGCGTTTATTTGTCGATTAATTTGATTGGTCAGCCCCCATGAGGGTCGCCATAGCTAATCTGGCGTGTCGTTATTATAATTTTATTTGTGGGCAAATAGAGCCACACACAGGACCCACATTTTTCGCACAGGCTACCCACTTGTACGCAAGGGCTGTGTACCCTTTTTCCCAGCAAATCCCTGGCCTACCCTCATCAGAAAACAATACTTCAAATCACTGTTAAACACCAGATGCAACCATCGTCCACACTTAAGCCACACCAGGCGATATCGCAAGCGATCTACTCACCAACTGATCTTCTCGCCAGCAACCACAGAGCAGGCGATATCGGTTTTGGTATTGTTTGATAATGGGCGAACATCGCTGGGAGAGAATAGACGATTCTCAAATTCGCAGATCTGCGCACTTCCGCAGAAATCTCTGAACCTCGATCTGAAACCGGGTGACATGACGCCATCCATCACAGCAATGGTCAACTCTGACGCAACGTCTTCAAAGTCACTGTCGTGGGGTTGTATGTGTTACATCATTCAGTTTCAGACCGAGGTTGTGGTTGAGATTTCGGCGGAAGTGCGCAGATCTTTGTCGTTTACGTCAATTTGAGAACGGTCTATTCCACTAAATATCGCAAGCGATCAGATCGCCTGTGATATTGCCCGGTGTGCTTTGGTTTTAGTTCTGCAACTTGCTGGATATTTCATATTTTACACAACCATGAATTTCCCCGTTGTGTGGAGTTAATAATGACGTATATGATGCCAAAGCCTTTGATTCATTGCTTCTTTAAGGCCTGTCTACACAATCATACATTGGACAAATGCATGATCGGTGTGGACCGTTTTCCCAACAAGCTTGAATAGCATCCAACACGTATGATGATGTTCAAACTTTTAGCTGCATTGTGTAGACGGAAATCGACAACTAGCTTGGACATCATCATCCAAATGTATGATGATGTTTTGAACAAATGTATGATCGTGTAGACGGGCCTTTACTGGACCTGTCTGGGCATCAGAGGTCCGATGAACCGAAATCATTTGAACAGATCGACTTAAAGTGTTAACAGCCCATACCCCCATTCCCTGCACAGCTTAATTACGAAATGATATAAATCCAGTAGTGGAAATTGCCACTAGACGTCAATTATTTGCCATTATCTAGAAAATTACAGCGGTACACTTATTATATGGGTGCTTGTGCCTGTTCACAGGTGCTTCCTGTATGGACATTGTTTCTAGTTAAACATCATATAATAAATTTAACACTTTCAGGCCCACGAGCAATGGGAGTCTTTCCAGCCTTTAGAGGCCACCACTAGTTAGAGGTTCCGGAACGTCATGGAATTTGACGTCACAGAGAAGAAGTGCACGGCACGACGTCATCCATAATGATGTGAAGGTCATGGCTTACGTCTGTGACATCAAAGGGGCTGTTCGTTTTCGTCAGTTGAGGAATCTGAGTTCTGATCCTTGAGAAAATGGAGAAAGCTATGAAGCTGCAAATTGCAGCGATTATTCTGTACAGCACAAGACATAATCCCTGCAATTTGCAAGTGCATAGCTTTTTCCGTTTTCCCAAGGATCACAACTCAGATTCCTCAAGTGACGAAAACGAACAGCTCCTTTAAGACAGCACCTACGACCTTTGGTGCAACCGGGCCCAGATCTCACAATCCTAAACCATCTCTGCTCAGATGACTGTATTGGTCCGTAGAACTTCGCTGCCATCTTTTGCCGATAAGCGCGGCTGACCACTTCTACTTAATTCTGAACAAGGGGGCATGCTGCGTGTGTACAACAGAATCACAACAGACATCCACAAAGAAGTACAATTTCCTAAAAAATACTTCTCTCATCCTGACGGGCCATAAATCATACAAGTTTTGAATGGAAATAATGCCAAGCCAGGGTAGAAAACTCATCAAAATAAAATTCTGACAGATCTAATAGTCGGTATTGATGATGGTTGGTAGGACGGCAGTAATTATCAATGATGGGACTTTGTTATCATGAAAAACAAGAGTACAGTGCCATCATCCCAAATTATCAATGGTAAATTTGGTTGTTCTGTGATTGTTCTGGAATCGGTTTTGAAATACAGTAATGCCTCTGTTAAGTGGGGCTGTTTCAATTATTACAATGACTTTTCTATGTCATGTTGGATTAACCATTGCTATCTTGGATAATTGAGGCTAAATTTGGACATTGGGTGATTGTCCTAGTCTAGGCGCTGAAGTACAGTTATATCTCCATTAAGTTGTGCTGAAATTGTCACTTATTGGACCAACAATGGTGACCCCCATTGACTCACTGACAGCCAACTTGCAGGAGAAATTTCTCATGTTCTTGGTTTCGCGTAACGCACTGCGTAACTTGCCAAAATCGCGTAACTCGCCTCGTAAATCACTGTGTACCTAGCGAAATTCGCGTAACTCACTGCGTAACTCACCTCGTAAGTTACGCATAACATAGTTCGTGAGTTGTTGCGTAAGTTACGCGTAACTTACGCGAATTTAGGGATGTCAATTGTGACCTGTACTGTAGTACAGGAGTTTTTCCACTACAGGATAGGTAACTATGGACCAGGGCCCGTGAAAGCCATGCAGCAAGTGCGGGAAACCACTGTAATGATTTCCAGCCGTCTGGATGCCGACGTTCAACTGGAACAGGGATATAACTCCAACTATAGAGCTTGTGCAGCGGCTCATTATGACGTCACTTCTGACCGGCGGTCCACCATGCTGGCGGTCAACGACAAAGTGCGCCACGTGCAGATCGCGTCATGGTTGAAGACGCAACACTCCACTTGCGCTGATGACAAAATGCACCACGTGGGTCGCTGACGTCATTTGACGTCAGTTTGACCGGCAAGATGGCGGATTTTTTCGTGATGACATCATCTGCACAAGCTCTATACGGAGGAAGATGCACTCTTGGTAAACCTGCAGTTTCAGTTCTAGAGTGTGAAAAAAATCTCGGCCACCTTTCACCACAAAAAGAAAATCATCACCATAACCACCATCTTCAAGGGGTAAGTACCTCATTTTTGTGAGGGCCACAACCACGAAAACTGAGAAACCAGCTACCGGAAACTGACCCCAAAATTAGGATGATGAGGGACAAAATATTCCCGCAACCAGTTACCTGGATCTGCGTGCGAGGCAGAGGCTGACAGCGGAGTGCGTGGCGCTGAAATCACAATAACTGAATGGATAAAATTGTTCCTATACCCTTTGACCCTTACACTGCCAGGGCCTGTGGATCCACGCGCAGATCCAAGGGTGGCACACCCGGCCCGTGCCCCCTCTATTTTGTGGAAAATCTTTAAAATTGACCAGGAAATTTCGAAATTTTGAAAAGATGTTGAAATTTGACCGAGGTTTTCCACGATGTGCGCTGGCTGTGCCCCCTCTTTCCTATGATTCTGGATCCGCCCCTGGGATCAGCAAGTCCACCTGATGGTTTGACAATTCCTAAGCCTACAGTGAGTGCCTCTATGGGCCTGCACTCCACCAGAAGGTTTGTGGATCCACAAGCCCTCCTAACATGCTCAAAGGACCTGCAAGCACTGCAAAAGTTTTGTGGATCTGCAAGTCCTACAAAGGCTGTATCGATCGGCAAGTCCGTCCAAGGGTTTGTGGATCCACAAGTTCTATAAGGCTTGGCAAGTGCAGCCACTGGAGATTCAACAGCACTGACATCTAGTGACTGTTCATCAAACTAACTTATGAAAATTATGGTGTTCACAGTAGCGGTAGAAAAAACACCGAACACAGAGGCACAAGGAGTGATTACCACAGAAAAAAACACAAAGATCACAACAACAAAATACATGAAGATGAAGCGTCTCTGCTGTCCAAAAAAATTTAAAACTGACAACACCAAAAACCATGTTGAATATCTCACCCTGATCTCCCGGGGATAGTCGCCGCGAGTATCCTGATAGCATGCAAAAATGTAAATTTGAGGAATCAATTACGGGTAAAGGACAATAACACGGGGACCAAAATGGGTACTGACTTTAGAAGCCTGCCATTGGCCCCTGATGCCCTATACCGGCCTCAGAGTCAAATGCCCTGAAGATTTGTCTCTGATGCCTTGGGGATTTGTAGCCAATTTTCCTTGATATACCTAAGTCCATTAACCAAGTGCCCCATTCAACAATCACCTCAGTCCATTGGAACCGACGGCCCGCTGTTCTGGCCGTGGATGCCCCAATTATTACAGGCACAAGCAACGTTTTGCCCATTGATTTCACACAAAACCAATACGAATAGCAGTTCGAAATCACAACAACAGATGTCTCTACCTGCCGGTACAAAACAGAATGCTAGAAATGAAAACATTTTTTCTCATTTTCCTTCCGTTTCCTGCTGTGGTTTCAGAACTTGAGCTTGTGACATGTGTGCGAGTACTTCAAGTAGGTCACAGACTTTAGTATTTTGTCTGGTACTTTCAAGGCTGAGCAGTCAGTACTCTGAAGAACTCAGTCAAGACAGGACAAGCGTCCCACTTCACTGGGACTGCACCAATTTGAACTATTTTGAAGTTGAGTTAAGCCAGCACACACGAGGCGATATCGCAAGCGATCTAAACACCACTGATCTTCTCGCCAGCCACCACAGACGAGGCAATATCAGCTTTGGTGTTGTTTGATTTGGGGCGAGCATTGCTGGCGAGAAGATTCCACACGTCGCTGTCCAGCTCACACCTGGCGTCAACAGCTGATTTTGCTCGGTGGCGATTGGATCAGATCACTTGCAGTATCGCCGCCCTGGTGTGCTGCTAGCTCTACAAAGTACGTACAACCTCAAAGGGCCCAAAAAACATAACACTCTACCAAACCCCTTCACTTTTGACAAAGGGTGCATTTGTGGGTGTGCACACCACCCAGCTTCCGCACTTCCGCCGAAATCTCAACCACAACCTCGATCTGAAGCTGAATGACGTGACGATGACAACCCCACGACAGTGACGTTGAAGACGTTGCGTCAGACTCGACCATTGCTGAATCATGGATGGCGTCACGTCAACTGGTTTCAGATCGAGGTTCTGGTTGAGATTTCAGCGGAAGTGCGCAGATCTGCGAATTCGAGAATCGTCTATTGTGCTCCGTACTGTTTAGAGTGAGGCTGGAACTGAGTCCCTGTCAGTGTTTCCGCCAGAGGGGGGGATGGGGGGGATGAATCCCCTCCTCAAAAATTTCAAGGAGGGGATATCCCCCCCTCAAGTTTGCAGACTAACCTTTTTCAAATATCACTATTTTCACTTCAGTAGTGTTTTTCTTTAATTTGTCACATTTCAAATGCAATTTTTATGCAGAAGGAAGACTAATTTTGCATTCTGGAGTGTAAAAAATGACTCTGGAGGCCATTTTTAACCAAAAAACCCCCCAAAAAAATTTTGAAAAAAAATTTTTTTTTCGAAAAAATTTNGGTTGATTTCAGTTCGCATCGCCGCGTATCCTCTTTCTCGGAAACAGACAAGTGTAGGTGGATTCTTGCACACCTGAGTTAGCGGCCTAACCTTCTTCTTACATTTGCGTACGTGGAATCAATCAGTACAGATACTGAGATTAACCCGTTATGTTTCAGGCAGTTCCGTCAAATACGTACTGAATCTTGCTGCCTTACATAAGGTTGACATGATTGTGTCCTCAAGCCAGCAGCACACCATGCAATCTCACCACCGATCTTCTCGCCAGCCATTGCAGACTAGGCGATATTGGCTTTGGTATTGTTGGACATTGGGCGAACATTGCTGGTGAGAGGATTCCACGCATCGCTGTCCACCGCACACCTGGCGTCAACAACCGATTTTGCTCGGTGGCGACCAGATCGCTTGCGATATCGCCTGGTGTGCTGCTGGCTTAACTGGTGTCGGGATCATAGGGGTGCAAGAAGAGAAGAGGGTGCAAGGAATGTAGATGTATTATAAGTTCCTGACGGCATTCCACGGTACCATCATGGTTCGAAGAAGCCACCTTTGCAATCGGATGGTTATTTGACCCACATACAATTAGACCTACAAATCGTTACATAGATTAGTACCTGAAAAAATATCCTAGGAATGTTCTATAGCTGGCTGAAATAAACAAATTTTTTCAACCTCTTTGCGAATCATGTTCTATGCTTTGGTAGAAAAAGTTGTGAAGTTATGTCCTCTGCTCACACTTTTGTGAATAAGTAATATAAACACAAAGACGGCTCATTAATCTGAGACTAGATGCCATTCCCAGGATGGTTCCCTGGTATAAGTTCTCAGGCTTTACCTACTATCAACACGCATTGCATTGATATCCCTTGGTATGAGACGAAGCTGTCAGGATAAACACTGCATTTACTGGCCCATGGATCCGGTCCGTTACTGGTCTGCATCCGTCCGTTTTTTCCAGACTGCAAGAGATTGGCTACATTCCAACTCAAAAAGCCGGACCGGACTCGCACTCTGGCTTCCGCACTTGGAAACAGATGACACTGAACACCAATGAAAATTCATTTGATTGATTTTTTGTCGGACCGGAGTCAGACCGGATTCGTGCGCCAGTATGCAGCTTCACAGTCAGGCCCACACTTAAACCCTAGCGTACATCACACTTGCGACTGGAGAGAACTAATCGCCACTGAGCTACTGGCGACTGGGAGGATCTAGCTGGAACTGGAGGCAACTGATCAGCCGTCAGAAATGGTCGATGTACGCACCCTGTGACTCGCTGGAATGTTCAACTTTCTCGCGACGAGTTGTACCCAGTTTAGTTCAGTCGTCGCGATGTACGCAGGATTTCGTCTGATCAGTGCCAGTTTTCTAAACGAAACCTAGTCTCGTCGAGTCTCAACGCCCCGGATGTTACCCGAGTTGCTGCCAGTCACAAGTGCGATGTACATGGTCAAGACATGACGACTGATTGGATCCTCCTAGTTTTACTGAGTTGCTGAGCTTGCGCTGTGCGCGCAGCAGTACAACACCAACGACTGATCGGATCAGTTGCTTCCAGTCGCAAGTGCGATGTACGCCTGGCTAGATGCGTAAGTCAAAGCTGACTTTCAGACCGAACCTGTTGAATAAAACAGCTCCTCCGCTCTCCTCCACAGTTTCCTGAACAGAGTTAGCTAACCAAACGTAATATTTGTCCAGCACTTATACGTGAGTTTATTGGATCTAAAAGTACGTAGAACCAGGAACATTCTTTCTTCAAGGCGAAAGTGGCTCTCACTGCTTAGAAATGTACAGTACAGTCATCATTCACGCTGCAGGTATATAGGGTGCATATCATTCAGTGTAGATGTACATGAGGTAGGCCTACACACTCTGACACACAGGTGATCTTCAAGCAAATCATAAACTTTCAAGTCCTGGACTAGAATTGTCTGCCCGACGCCCGTAAAGCCTGAAGACCAAGTCAGGCGAACCACTCCCATCCTTCTGCCAAAATGCTTGGTTGGGGTCCTGGGGGGTCACTCCCCACACTGGCCATCCACCATGTGTGTTCGTTGCTTTTTTAAAAGGCCCCCTCTGGCGGGATAAGCGAATTCATGATCCCCACCCCCTCCAGCTGGCAGAAAGAATATCCCCCCGATGAACACAGTCAGCGCGCCAAGTCCCACTTCAGTCGAACCTCTCTATTAAGGACACCTTCGGGACTGACAAATGCTGTCCTTAATTGAGAGGTGTCCTGATTACAGAGGTTGAAATGAATAGAAATGACCAGTTTGGGACTGAATTGGTGTCCTGATTAGAGAGGTGTCCTCCTGGCAGAGGTGTCCGTTAAGGGAGGTTCCATTGTACCGGTACATACAATTCGCCGACATGTACACAAGTAAAGAATGCAGAAGTTGAATGACTTAACAAAAGTTAGACCGACAGGTACTTGCTGATGATGGTGGAAAAAACTTCTTGCACCTGTATGCATCATCTGGATACATTGCCGGTTTATCTAAAGAGCAGTGATTCATGGCATTAACCCTTCTTGACGGTCCACGACTTGTGGGTGTATTCGAATCCCCGTTCTTGACCACACTCGTGCTGACCTAGTTGTTGACTCAACTCGAGAACGGCAGTCTCGAACGCCGAGAATGCAACTCGTGTCGGGTCAAGAACGTGTTCTTCTCAACCCTCCACTGAGTGGGGAGTGAAAAGAACATGTTCTTGACCCGACTCGGGTTGCGTCTCTGCGTTCGAGACTGCCGTTCTCGAGTTGAGTCAACAACTACATGAACTAGGTCAGCACGAGTGTGGTCAAAAACAAGGATTCGAATACGCCCTGTGACACCATCTTTGATAATTGAAGGCCGATCTGCTCTCCACTGCGTTACATCGCACACCACCCTTCGAGAAACAGACCAGTTGGCGGCGTATCTTGGCACCATGCCAACTTTACCGGTCGACCAATCATATGACACTTTATATCGGGTCTTCGGCTACAACTCTTGTACCACAATTCAAATTTTACAACACCGATTCTGATTGGCCTCTTCTTCTCGAGGCGGCAGATACGCCGTGGACCAGTCAATTTCTCGAAGGGTGATGTGCGGTGCAACGTAGTGGTGAGCAGATCGGCCTTCGATCATCGAAGATGTGTGACACTGGCTGCACTGCTACAATCCTCCACAGCACCGAGCTCTACGTTGCTACTTGTGGCATGAAGTAGCCTACTCACTCCAGCATTTAGCGGTGAACGAGTGTGCTGAAGATGCTAGGATACGGTGTTTATGTTAGAAGTTGTAGATGCTCTCAGCTGATTTCTTTGCGGCAGGTATATTGTCCGCGGTGTAATAACACTGAAGCAGTTCTGCTCAATAAATCAACAGTCAACTTGGGAATGCTGGTTGAGAGGTACAGCGTAGCTGCTGCAAAACGTAGATTATTACTTGACGGTGAAGCTGGCAATGTAACTACACCAATAACACAGCCGCTGGATTCCTTTCCAGGGTCAGTCATTTAAATGCTAATAGTGCTGAACGGTGTTGCATTATCTTTTAGATGATACAAAATAGGCCGTGCGATTAAGCCAAAGATAGGAATCGAGCTATCACCATTTTAATGAGGTTTAGGAGTTGGTTTTCATAGTGACAATGACAGCGGCAGATACCGCAGCCCAAGATCTACATTTGTATCCCTGGCGAAACGATGACGAGCAGGTGAGGGCTGGGCCAAAAAACAGTGAGCATCCTGAATGATGACATCAGTCCTGAAGAGGCTAAGCTACGTTTCCACCACAGCAAATTCCGCCATGTTTTGCGGCGAGGGGTTGCACCACAGTGGGGTTTGAACACAGGACTATCTGAATGCTAGTCGGAGACCGGAACTACACCACCGAGGCTCCTGACAACAGATTTCCGCAGAGGTCCATGGACTTCCTTGGACTGTTTGCTAGCAAACGAGGAAGAAGACCGTGACTTGACCTTGGTGTTTCTCACTGCTGCACCAAACAAGTTGAATCATAAAGATAACATCAGAACAAGTGATGTCCATTTATGAAGAATTATGACATCCAGAAGAGGATGAATGTTCAATGTTACCCGAAGATAAGAATTTATCATGTTGATGCTGGCCACTGGGGAGTGGTGGGGATGTGGTGAGATGGTTGCTATGGCGCTTGTTGCGAGTGATCAAGAATGGAAGATACATCCCTGGGAAATTACGACTACCACAGTAGTAGCGTGTTTGTTTCCTTGCACCGCGCTTCCCCGAGTAAGCGCCACAGTGTTCTTATTAGCTCTGACATCACAAATTGCACATCCTCTTCTGGACGTCACAACTTGAGGCACGAACTTGAGGCCCGAACTCACGGTTCGCGCCTGGCCCAAGTGAGCGACCCTCTGAGCCGGTTACTTCGGGAAAAGATGGCGGCGAAGCTGATTCAGCCAATGGAGAAAGAGGAAAATGCTTTGGCGCCATGACATTTTACTCGAGACAGGCACGACACTTTCATTCACTTAATCCTTCATAGACCGATGACACTTTACACAAACCAGGCGCGACACCTGTGACCATTCATTTACTCAGCCTCACTTGGCTTGCTCCACAATGCGCGATATCCGTGCTTCCCGAAGCACGGTGCAACAAGTGATTGAACACGCTAGTAAGGAAATGACACGAGATGTAGCCAGCTTATGCCCATCACTGCACATGTCAATTTTTCTGATGTTATGTCTCATTCAGGGTTTATCCTGGAAGGTACTGTAAAGCAAGATAATTTCGCGGCTGGAAATGTTCATGAATCAAGAATTATAGACATATTCGCAGCAGGATTTCGCGAGTCTCTCCCATTTTTTCGGGGTTTTTTTCACGGACCATTATATCACTTGCGTGTATTTATATTCGCGATAGGAATTTTCGTGACTCATACACTCTCGTGAAATTCGCGAAAATTTCCTGCACGCAAAAGTTTCCTGCTTTACAGTATGGAAAGACCCACATGTATGGATTCAGGAGGGGCTGGCAATCTGGCTGGGGTAAACATGGGAAGTGCCTTTGACACTGTGCTCATGGTTAGTACACCTGGGCCCTATTTTTTTTCAAGTACTTTTCAAGGATAATTTGGAGATTTTTCAAGGACTTTATTCTTGTAAAGCAAGGCAGAAATACACAAATTTTCATATCAAAATAGAACATCTCTAGCGGGAAAACAGGCCACAAGAAAACGAAACCTCAAACGTGCATGTCAAAGGTGCATGTCTTTTTATTTTTCAAGGACTTTTCCAGGAATTTTTACAGCTATTCCATTTTTTAAGTACTTTTCCATAGCTTTTCAAGGTCACTTTTTTTTCAAGTACTTTTCAAGGTTTTCAAGGAACTGTACGAACCCTGTTTGCTGTAGTATGATAAAGAAGGCGCTGTTAAAAAGATCATGTCAACATGTTACCGACTTCTAAAATCCCGAGGGGCCTCTGGATAAAGCGTAGAACAATGGGACGATATAATTAAGCCTCTCTGATTGATCTATTATGCGAATAGGCATCCAACTTGATGCAATAATCATCCCACTTCCTCAATTTATGCGACTGATTGCGTAGGAATTAGGCCATCCATGTTTAGACACACAACGTAGGGAATAAAACAATTGAGAGGTTATTTGCATACAGAGGAGCTGATGTCAGCGACAGAGGAAATTCATGTTAACTTGTTCAGAACTTGTGTCCTTGGGCAAAGCATTTTTTCACTCGCCACTTGTCTGTACACCAGGGGTAGTGAGCATAAAGGGGTCGTAACCCTACGTCAGGCCTAAACCAGGCGTAGTGCAAGGGCCACAACGAGCACTACGCCTGGCTTTAGGCCAGACGTAGGGTTACGACCCCTTTATGCTCGCTACCCCTGGAGACTTTCCTGCCATTAGAGGCCACCACCAGTTAGCGGTCCTAGAATGTCCAGTGTTTCCACCAGAGGGGGGATTGGGGGATGATCCCCTCCTCAAAAATTTCAAGGAGGGGATATCCCCCCCTCAAGTTTGCAGACTAACCTTTTTCAAATATCACTATTTTCACTTCAGTAGTGTTTTTCTTTAATTTGTTACATTTCAAATGCAATTTTCATGCGGAAGGAAGACTAATTTTGCATTTTGGAGTGTAAAAAATGACTCTGGAGGCAATTTGAAAAACCAAAAAAAAATTTTTTTGAACAAAAATTAAAAAAAAAAAAAAATTTGAAATTTTGAAATTTTTTTTCTCCCCCCCCCCTCCTTGACAATCCTGGCGGAAACCCTGATGTCACAAAAAATTTTCATCACAAACGTAGACCATGGCCTCCATGGATGACGTTGTGGCTGCACTTCTTCTCTGTGATGTCAAATCGTGTAACATTCTATAGGGGCGGGTTCAGGATTTGGGAAAAGAGGGGGCACCCTGTGATAGGAACATTGAAATATGTGCCAAATTCAGAATTTCATGGTCGATTTCACAGATTTGTTGGCCATAAGGGGGAGGCCTGCACCTCCTCTCAATCCATGCCCGCACTAGGACCGGCGGTTACATCTCCCATTGTCATCAGTATCAGTTTTCAGGGTGCGAATAATTATCCACATAGGCCTACAACCTTTTCTGTGCGATTGGGAGTGGGAACATCGCTGAATTCAAGAACAGACTATAACGTCGGACCAAATTATCAACTGCACATGAATTATGAACAAGTCGTAAAATAATTAACTCATAATTATGGTGAATTACCCAAGCTTGGTTATTCATTGTCATAATTATCATACCAGGATAAGCAGGGCATGGGGTCTGTAGCGGGCCTAGCGACGAGTGTAGAAGCAGTAGGAATGATGATAACTCAATGGTCAATTATTCCACTGATTTTGTTGATGTCGAACCATCTTGACCATATGTGTGGCAGTCTAGGAAAACCCGTCGGATGTCACGTTTGAGAAAAGTGTTAATGGCCTTGGTGAACCCGCACATTTCAATAGCTGACATACTACGTATAACAGGTAAAGAGTAGCAGATCAATGCACAGGCAATCTGACAGCCCTTGTTGATCATCCAGTGACATCCGCCGGGTTTTCCTAGACCGCCACACATGATGCCAACATACTGTTTGGCGTCACGGTGGTCTCGAGGTTCGGGTCTCCGGCTTGCAGTCATCAGCCCTTTTTATACCAGCCCGGTTGAAGCGTGCCGAGATCGACCCAGAGCGAGCCCACGTTGAAATTCAAGTGGGACAGGGCCGTTTACACTGCCACCGGGTGCCAGGACAAGTTGGCTTGACCTAATTTGGCAAAATTATACCGAACCATGCTTTTGGTCAGGATTGCACTGTGAAAATTCCGTAGTGTAAATGGGGCTATAAGGTCCATGGATCGAATCCTACTGCAAGCAAGGAACTCTGGGCAGGTCTCTTTGCCTACCTTGCCTTGCCCCAACCTGGTGTACATGTATAGACCTTTCGAACAAAGATGGTGGCCAACAATTCTCTCCCAGTTCCAGATGATGTGGCCATTCATTGTCCAAGCATGATATAACACTACCAAACACATCCTCTCAGACAATTATTTTACCTAAACTTTTGTGCCCATGGCCTGCTTGGCCAGCTTAGCGTGCCAGCGGCCATTGAATGGTATTAAACTTCTGACGTCATATGGTGAGAACTGTAGCTGCCTTTACTGGCGTACATGTATGGATCTGATCCATCTCCGGTCCATAGGCCAAAATGGCTACCAGTCAGAAATGCTCAGTCTGTTCCTCTGAATGAACAGCTCATCCGACTGCTTTGACAAGATGATCTGAGAAAGGAACCTCAGACAACAATTTTCAAGAGTTCCAACTATCATCCAGAAGAAGGTCAAATAATGGATGTTAAAACTGAGTTTACCGAGAATGATTTAGCATAACGGGAAATATGCAAATGAACCGTGATGCACATAATCTTGGTGGTGAATTCTTTGAGTGTTCCGCTAGACGCCAAGGACATAGAATACCAATAATAACGTATTGAAGAGTCTGAGATACCACGATACGTTTTATGTTTACGAAATTGAACGGAAGACAGGCTCTTGATGATGAATATGCAATGAATAGGGAAGATTAAGGAGTGTGGCACTTCCACAGGTTGTTGCAAAATGTAGATCCAACCATTAGTTTATGGGCCATTTTAGTTTTGGCCACCTAGTGGTGAAGCCATGAATCGGAAAAGACCAAAACTTTGTGTCTGAGGTCACCTGGCCTATTGGCACATGTGTATGTTTGGTATCAATACTAATAGGCCCTGTGGTTTCGAAACGAGCCCTGCTAATGTCCGCTGCCACAGACGACAACGACGACGGACACTGCGTCATGACTAAAGCTCAACAAGTGAGCTTTGAGACAGGTCTGAAGACAGTGGTAAGTCCTGCTCCTGATCGACCATGCAAATCAGGAACTAGACTACTTTGCCCTCTGGGATCTTGCAAGCAGCGGACATAGGCAATGTACTCTAATGAGAGTGCATGCTAAACAGTAATGACTGTGAGTCACTTGCAATAGTTCATTTCTAACTGCAACATTTGATGCAATAAACGGTCAGACACTACCAAACCATCCCACCCTCAAAAGATAAAGGAAAGTTGAGTTCGTAGTCTGATATCAACAACGGTAGAGGTGTCATCCGACTTTATACTTTAACCCCAGTCTATCCTGAAACCTTTCAGTGGAACTCAGATGAGCTGCTCATTCAGCGCTACAATCCGAGCATTTCTGACCGGTACCCATTTATACACCTGGGTGGAGAGAGGCCAGTGAGGCAAAGAGACGTGCCCAAAGTCTTATGCCACAGTGGGATTTGAACTCGGGACCCTCTGACCGCTAGTCGGAGACCTGTTCCACCGTGGCCCCTCCTGAAGGCTGGACTTTACAACTTTATCAGAGCCTCCACTGCAAGGTGCTATAGCTCAAGTGAGTCTGATATCAGGCCATCAGGAGTGTACGCTTCCTTGAAGAAGCGCTCAGCTGCAACTTTCAGTGCAACAAATAGACACCGTACCCCACTCTTGTTTGACGCAAAACTTCACACTCTCAGAATCTGGAGACATGACCACAGGAGATTCTCCCCTTACTCTTCAGTCATGGACAGCGCCGAAGACTGTCCATTTGAAATACCAAAAGTCACGAAAACTGCCCATCTGCAAAAGGCCACCCTGTCCTATACTTCATGCTCCACTGAGTTATTAGACAAGGATGAACTTCGAGTGCTATGACTCACGTCTAGACGCTGCAGATGACTTGGAGTGGCTGCATGCAACACATAAAATAAACTCCATCTTCGCTTCCATGTTGCCACTGTTGAAGAGAGTATTCTGCTTGAAATAACTTAGTACGATGTGAATTTGATGTGAATTTGTTCCGAGATTCGAGATGCGGTTATCCTGCTAAGGACAGAGCAGTGTGGAAACAAGGGACAGTGAGCGGTGGTGCCTCGGTTGATCGTCCCTGGCTCTTCAGTTCATCGCATGGTACCTGGTACCTTGCACCGTTGCAGAGGCAAGTAAAAGACCCCATCCAAGTGAGGAACACGAGGATGTCATCCTGGCGGCCATGCTGGAGGGCACAGGCCTTGACAGGGCGCAGAGGTGTGACGTGACCTGCGTGAAGTGCGCCACGCCATTGTTTGACCTAACGTCATTGGGATGCACATCTCATTTCGCTGCGCCTCTGCAGCATGTGCCCCCCAGCATGGCGGCTTGTGACGTCATTTGCAAGGCCTCTATAGCTTGAGATGGCCTCTTCAATACTGACCAGGGCTTTGGCGTCAGCCCTGAGGGATGCTGAAAGCACAAGATTTTCCAGACTGCAGCAGACCTTGCCAACAAAGATGGTGGCCTAACTAGCTCTCCCACATGACATCGTGGCCATTCATTGTCCAAGCACGATATGACACTACCAAACACATCCTCTCAGATAATTATTTTACCTAAACTTTTGTGCCCATGGCCTGCTTGACCAGCTAGCGTGCCAGCAGTCATTGAATGGTATTAAGCTTCTGACGTCATATGGTGAGAACTGTTAGACCACCATCTTTTTTGGAAAGGCCTATGGATGTGGGTCCTGACAGTGTGACTGTGCAGCGACGGCAGACACTGGATTGCGTAGGAAAGAAAAATCTGTACCTCGGCCGGGAGTATGCGAAAAACACATGACAGAGAGACACCATGAAGCTGTGAGGAAGATACAGCCATCAGTCAAGGAAAGATTCACCATTATGGACGAGATGGCGGCTTTTGAGTAGAAAACGATGGCCCATAAAATAACAATTATGCCATCTTCATGATCAATGAACGTGTTGCTAATGTTTCCCGGGAGACCGTGCAGCGTGGAGAGTGTTTGAAGTTATTTCATTTGATGCCGCGTTGGAAGGAATAGTTAGGCAACACGAAATTGACAAGGTCTGTAAAGCACTCTGGTGGTAATCAACATGATGAATGCAAATTGCAAGAGTGTTGGGAATACACGATTCTCGAAATCGCAGATTGGCGCACTTCTGCTGAAATCCCAACCAGAACCTCGATCTGAAACCTAGTGACGTGACGCAATCCATGATTCAGCTATGGTCGACTCTGATGCAACGTCTTCGAAGTCACGGTCACGGGGTTCTCTGCGTCACGTCATTCAGTTTCATAGCGAGGTTATGGTTGAGATTTCGGCAGAAGTGCACAGATCAAAATTAGCTGATGACGCCAGCTGTGCGCTGGACAGCGATGTGCCGTGGAATACCTAACCCTCACCAGCAATGTTCACCCAGGCCACTGTCAAACAATACCAAAACCGGTATAGTCTGCGGTGGCTGGCGAGAAGATCGGTAATGAGTCGTTCGCTTGCGATATCGCCTAGTGTTCTGCTGGCTTTACCAGGACAAATAACCATTTGCCTTCAGCCTGGTGGAAAAACACAATTCTACCTTTTAAAACATGTTCTCAATGGTATCTCCCATGGCAGGTTTCCCAACGCAAGCATGCAGACAAGTTGTAGTCAATAGCGCCAATCAAGGTTGCGATAATATTTTGTTTTGGGATGCGGGATGTGGTACAACATGAGGACAGTTGCTGATAACGCTCTCTCTCAAGAACTCTGAACATTGGCTAATTGCAAGAAAGCAACACACCAGGCGATACTAGTATATCACAAGATACATCTCTTACCATCCAACGCTGCAGACTACCGTTAGAGCCCGCTTGTCAGGGGTCTTAGACCACCAAATTTGACATCACAGATATAGGCCATGGCCTCACCATGGCGTGCATTTCTTCTCTGTCAGTCTATTTCTATGATGTTCTTGGATGCTAACTGGTGGTGGCCGGCTGTAAAGTCTACCATTCTTCACACACTCTAGAACATAATCTATACTAGCGCATGGGCCAAAGTATTTGCTCAAGTACAGAAAAACGCACAAGCTAATGCACTTTCAAAGCAAACTAAAGTTGTAGTAACTGTACGTTGAGTCTGAGGTAGAATCTGGTTCATTTCAAGTTGATGAATGGCCCTCTATATTTTCTGTGTTTAGCATCCACGGGACTGATACAGCGAAGGTGATGGCTAGCAATAGCTGAACATCCATCACAGAGAAGCTAGCTCTGGGCTAGCATAGTTGAAACAACAGGGCGCTAATTTTAGCACACTGAGGTACCTTTGCTGAGAAAAGCTGTTTCATGAGGCCATCAGTCGACAGGATTCAGTTTTTATCTGATGCACAGAAACGTTAAGATTTTGATTCAGTGATGAAAAAGTTGTATTTTTAAAAGTCTTGGTGGGTAGGATCCATCATGTCCATACTCAGGTGCTGTAGCTGCAGATAGAGTGTAACCATGGTAACCTCCCTCAGCGGACACCTCTGGCAGAGGGACACCTCTCTACGATTCTCAAATTCGCAGATTTGCTCGCTTCCGATGATATCTCAACCAGAACCTCGATCTGAAACCAGCTGACGTAACGCAATCCATGATTCAGCAATGGTCGAGTCTGACGCAACGTCGTCGAAGTCACTGTCGTGGGGTTGTCTGCGTCACGTCATTCAGTTTCAGAGGTTATGGTTCAGATTTCGGCAGAAGTGAGTCGGAAGTCGCACAGAAGAAGACCGAACGTGGAACCAGACAGCAACCACAGAAATCGACAAGTCAAATTTCACAATGGGCAGACAATCCTGAAATCATCGAACCGTTGGTGTCACCTTGGACATGTTGGGTCTTCTTATGTGCATTCCGACTCATGTTGTCGTGCCGGGTCACATATGTTCGTCGTTTATGTCAAAGTTCTACTTGGTATTGAATATTCAAGACCCAAAGTCAAAGTGAGTGGCCAACAAGCCTGTGCATGAGATGCATCGAAACTTAGGTAGGTAAGCACGAGGAATGACAAGGTTAATACTTCACCTTTCAACGTGAAAAAAACCAGCTGTATCTGAAAAGTATCCACGAAAATCCTATCCTTTCGAACAGAAATCAAGCTGGTAGTAGCCTAAATCCAATACTTTTGATAGAATGACCAACAAAATGAGGAATTCCGCTATGTTGCAACTTCCTTTGAGTTCTAATACATCCTCTTGTGTGACTGTGAGTGAATATCCCAGAAGTTCTCAGATATTAGTCATCCAACAAGAAAGATGAATGGGTGGCTTGCTATTCCTGGAGTGAGAGTGATGCTAAAATGGGAAGAGATTCCCCAAGGAGGGGATCTTTTATAGCTAGATGCATGGAGGAGCCAGGGAGGGGATTCAATCGATGGTGGGGTAGAGTGGGCAACTTTTCTACAGAGCAAGA
>NMRB01004264.1:0-41374 GCA_002633025.1 Notospermus geniculatus
CAAACGGTTGCAACCAAAACAGAAAAAGTTGCAACCAAAGAAAAAGGTGCAAAGAAACCTAAAAAAGAAAAAGTTGTAAACTATATAGATGAAATATCAAAAGAATATAAATTATCTAACCAACAGACAGAATTTGCTATTTATTATGGTAACGGGAATAGTGTACAAAGTTCTTGTTTGAAAGCTAAGTATTCTAAATCTTACTCTCTAGGTAGAGGGTGGAATTTGTTAGACAATATCGGTATAAAAAAGATAGTTGAGCATATTAAAAAGTTGCGATATGAAAACATCATGTATAATGAGAAAGATATACTCAACCAATATATAAGAATAGCCCAAGGTGATCTAGGTGACTATTGGGACGAACAAGGGGAGAACCTAAAACCTTTTTCTGAGGTAGACACAGGGATTATTAAAGAGTTCAGTGTTAAAGTTGGTCCCGATGGTTCAATAGAAAAGAAGTTTAAATTAGAGTCTAAACATCCGGCATTGAAAGCTATGGGAGAACACTTCGGTATGTTTGTTAATGAAACTAACGAAGAAACTCAAGAAGACAAACTAAGTAAACTAATGGATAAGTTGGATGATAGACTATGAGCCTATTAGATATTTACACTCCTAAACAGATTGAGGTCTTAAGGTATGCAAAGTATAATGACTTCTTTGTAATGACGCTACACGGAGCTAAGAGAGCTGGAAAAACGGTTGCAAATAACGACTTATTCCTAAAAGAGATAAAAAGAGTGAAAAAGATAGCTAATAAAAACGGGATCAGTAAACCGCAATATATATTAGCTGGTAACTCACTAGGAAACTTGCAAAGAAATGTATTGATTGAGTTAACCAATAAATACGGCATGGAGTTCCATATGGATAAATATAACAGATTTATGTTATTCGGTGTGCAAGTATGTTGTTTTGGACATGGAACTATAAGGGATCTATCAAGGATAAGAGGTATGACAGCTTTTGGAGCTTATATAAATGAGGGGTCGACAGCAGTAAATGAGGTATTCAAAGAGATATTGAGTAGATCATCGGGAGAAGGAGCAAGGGTGATGGTAGACACCAACCCGGACAATCCACTTCATTGGTTGAAAGTTGACTATATAGACAAAGCTGACGGAGATACTATAGTTGAGTTTGGTTTCACTTTATTTGATAATACATTTTTAACAGAAAGATATGTAAATAATATTGTCAAAGCTACCCCTAGTGGCGTATTCACAGACAGAGATATCTACGGTTTATGGGTTGCTGCCGAAGGTGTAGTATACAAAGATTTTAACATCGAAAAACATATAGTTGATGAAATACCTGAAACTGACTTCATAGAAAGATATATAGGTGGAATAGACTATGGGTTTGAGCATTATGGTTCGATAGTTGTATTAGCTAAAACGGTTAACGGTAATTACTACCTTGTAGAAGAAGTAGCGGAGAAACATAGATATGTAGATCCATGGTGGATTAATGAAGCTTTAGAAATACAGGAAAAATATCCAGGTATAAGTTTTTATGCGGACCATGCAAGGCCCGAATATGTCCAACAAATGGCTGATAGTGGGTTAAACATATATTACGCTAATAAAAGTGTTTTAGAGGGAATAGGAAAGGTTGGATCTTTATTAAAACAGGATAAATTGATGTTCTTAGATGATAAGTTTAAAAAAGGTAGAGAGGAAATGTTCTTATATGTATGGGCTGGAGCAAAATCAAATGGTGACGAATCAGTAGTTAAGACTAATGATGATGTCCTGGATGCCTTAAGATATGCAATATTTACAGACTTTGTACTATACAGCGGAGGAACAAGCACAATTTTATAATTGAACAGGAGGTGTTATGCTATAATGGCTAAAAAAAGAATAACAATAGCTAAAAACGTAAAACAGACAGGACAACCGCAAGGATACGGAATATTAAAAAGAACTATATCAAGTATCGTAGGTAAATTATTGCCTGAGAGTTGCAATTCGAATTTAGGAATCAGAGATATCGATGATAAACTAAAAAATGATTTACTAGCTAAGAGGATAATCGGATTAATCCCTAATGACGCATTGAGGGGAGGTTTCAAAGTGTCTATACCGGACAATGAGGAGCTTACAGACGAATTAAACAAGATGATTGTTGATTTTAAGATTAAGTCTAAGTTACTAAAGATGTATTTCGATGGATTTGCTTATGGTGATTCTGGAATGTTGGCACTGATAGGGGAAGAGGTCCAGGCAGATGATGAAATAAATATTAAGGATGCTCCTACCAACTATGCGATGATAGAGGATTTCACAGTTTATAATAAGAAGATCTTAACCGATTTGAAAAAGTTTGATAATATATTGTCCGCTAGATATGGAGAAGTTGAAACTATTTCTCTGAAAAACAAAGGCAGTGAAGCTATTACGGATGTAAATAGCGAAAGATTTTATCATTTCCAGTATAACAGCACAGGATACGAGAACAACGGGTCATGTTCAACTGGAGGATCATCCGACAAGTACGGTATATCGATGTTAGAGCAAATTAAAGACGCCTTGAATATAGAAACCAAGGTGAGAACTAGTGTTGGTAATATGGCTCATAGAGCTTCTATGTTGCATCATAAGACTAATATAAATCAATTGCTTAATTTAAAGAATGCTGACTCAGAATATAATAAATTAACAGAAAGATATTCAAATGAAACAGTTATAGTAACAGCTCCAGGGGATGAAATAAAAGCAGTGTCGGCAGCTAACGGATTTGATCCAAATGGATATTATGATGCAGCAGTCAATATCTTAGCTACACAATTAGGAGCGCCATCCACTAGAATATCGGGATCGCAGAAAGGAGCGTTGTCTTCTTCTACTGTGGATGTAGAACAATATGACGATTTACTAAAGTCATTCAGAGAATTAGAGGTTGAGAGTTCGGTGAGATGGGTTGTTGATATGTTCTTGAAGCATCTTAATCAAGAGGCAGACTACAAGGTCATATTCGGTGACTTACACGATATCAACGCCAAAGAGGAATCAGAGATCAGAGATAAGAACAGTGGATCAGCTAAGAAATACGCTGAAGCTATGGAGATATTTAAAAGGAATGTGTCGGCAGAGAATATTGACGAGATCGCACAGTTATTACAGGATAAAATCAAGTTTGAGGATATCGATTTTGAGAGGTTGTTTAGGAGGTAGATTAAGAAAGGGGCTTATGCCTCTTTTTTATTTTAATTTGACAAATGATTATAATTAGATTATAATTAGTTTAGAAAGATAAATAAATTAAATGGAGGTAACAAAATGGAGATAAGGGTAATAATAAAAGAAAAAAGTGAAAAGTTGTACACGTGTAAAGATTATAGTTACGGGGTTAAATTAGGAACTAATGACCATTTTGCACAGTACAAAGCTGAAGGTAAGCTTTTAGAATCTGTTAAGTATAAAAAAGTTGGTGAATGTTGTATAGTTGTTAGTAAAGGTGTTGGAATAGAAGGGCATGTTATTTTAGATACTATAGTCCAATCTTTAAAAACTGGAAACAACTATTGCGTGGTAGGGAGATATTATACAGAAATAGAAGACTGTGCTAAAAAAGAAAAAATTAGAAGTTTAAAAAGTGGTATAAAAGAATTAATAAAAAATAAAGAGAATATAGAAAAAAAGATATTAATTAAAAAAATAGAACTAATGGAGTGTAAATAAATGAAACTAGAAGCTAAAATAATAACCATAGGCATGAGCAAGGGGATAATAATCCCTAAGCCTCTAGTCTACTCAGATGGAACAGAGATAAAGAAAGGTGATGTGGTTATTGTGGAGATTAGGAAGAAGGGGGAGGAGTAGAGGTGAAAAAATACACCAAAAAAGAAGCGAGACACATATCTAGGGATACAGAAAATTGTGGGAATTGTGAATATTACGGCGAAGTCGTAACTTATGATGGAGAAGAAATATTTGGTTGTAAAAAACTTATTAAAGAAGAAAATCAAGTTGAAGAGTTCGATAAGTGTAGATTTTATAAATGGGAGGCATAAATGTATAAATTTACAAAAGGTAAGGAGATGGAGGAGTTAAAAACATATTTTAAAAAAGGATATATTAAAGAGGTATTTATTAACTGGGTCGGGGGTGGACGTTCGCACGAACTTGTATCGATAGAGGGGAATTTTGTTACAATCAAACACTACAGCAGAGATATTCAAGTTCATAATTCGTGTGTTGTTTGGGAGGAAACAGCTAAATTATTTAGGAGTGAAACAGAAGTTATGAACGAAAACATGCGAAAAGCTATAAAATCAACAATGTGGAGTGCTGGAGAGATTGCTAAAAGTTTTAAAGGTATTACAATAGGTCTAGACATAGCAAACGGAGAGGGTTATAGTGTTGTTAGTGAGATTAAGAAGGAGGAAAAAGTGGAGAAAATAGTTGTTAGGAGTTGGGAGGATTTGAAAGAACATTGTTGTAGAGTTGAAGAAAAAGAAGGAGACAACATTTATATTTTTTATCCTTTACAAATAGAAATAAGGGTAGATAGCGGAACTACTCTTTTGAAGTATGCTGTTGATTTATTGAATAAAATTTTTACTGATCAAAACTTTGAGTATAAAGAGGTTGAGGTTATAGATGATCATAAAAAATTTCATAGTTTTTTAGAAAAATTATATAGTAAAATAGATGATAGAATTTTTTATACTTTTAATTATAGCGGTAGAAACTTTTTAAAGTTCGGATGTACGCATTCTAATCTTTTAAAAAGCTGTAGCATAAAAGAAATAGAACAAAAATACAACGTCGAACTAAAAATATTGAAGGATTAGGGGGGGTTAGAGGATGGAGGTTGTTTTAAAAATTATAATAGGAGCTATAATAGTTTCTGCATTAAGTATAATTTCTTCAAGTTTTGAGAATAAATATCATATATATTATTTAGGAGTTTTAGCAGGGTTGATTATAACGCATATAAATTCTTTATAAATAAGGGGGAGTAAGGATGGAAATAGGTGAAGAATTAGAATTTGATGGAATAATAATAAAGTGCGAACTTTATACTGGGAACAGTTGTTATTGTGGAGAATGTTATTTTCTAGATAAAATGTGCCAAGATGAAATTTTAGGATCGTGTTTACCTAACTCAAGAGAAGATGGAAATAATGTAATATTTAGAAAAATCAAGGAGGAAACCAATTGAATGAAAAAACAAACCACTCAACAGAAATAAATAAAATAAACTACATCCTCCTTTCCTTCCTATTCGGTTGGATGGGAGCACACAAGTTCTACGAGGGTGAGATATTGAAAGGAATTATATATTTGGTTTTCTCGTGGACGTGTATACCTTTCGTGATTGGATTGATTGAAGGATTGCACGTGTGTTTTATGGAGGCTGATGAAGATGGGAATGTTATTGATAGGTATTGAGGAGGGGAGGTAGTAATGACTACGCAAGAGAAAAGAGAATACATAATGGAACATGGGAGTGAAAAAATCAAAACAGAATTAAGAATAATAGAATTAGAGAGTGAATTAAGAGTTGCTAAATTTTATTTAGAGATATTGAACATCAAAGAAAAAAGAGGTGATGAACTAGATGGCTCCAAATAAAAAGAAAAGACCATCGAACAGAACTTTCCCAAGATATAAAGGGTTTCACTTTCAAGTACAAAGAAACACAAAAAGAGAATCTATTAATTCTAGATTTAGAAATAAAAGAGCAATAATTCACGTAAGATACAGTTTTAAATATACTTAACTCAAGACCTTAACGGGTCTTTTTTTATTTATATGGTATAATAAACCATAGGAGGTTATACCATGGCAGAAATAAATGTTTCGTTAAAACTAGATGATAAATATGCTGACGATATGAAAAAGATAATGGATGATGTGATTTCGGCGGTTGAAAAGATCAAAACTGATGAACTGGAAAAGTACGTGAACGAATTGGAGGAGTTAGGCGACACCTACACGATAAACAACCAACAGGCAGCGGAAAATACTGTAGCAACTGGAGAAGCAGGAATAAAAGAACTAAATGATACTTTTTTATTTGCGGTTAGACAAACTATTCCGGATTTCACAAAAGACGCTATAATTAGAAATACGGAAACTTACACAGACTGGATTATAAGCAATATAGAAATGCAATCGATTATTCCTAAAGCTTACGCGACAAATGTAAACAAAGAAATAAATAAATTGATAGCAGAAACTGGAAAGGAACTAGAAATAGCTATAACTGATCCTAAATTAGTAACTGAAATAAACAAAGACCTAAATAATTTCACTAAAGAAGCTATTAGGAGAGGTGAAAAGATAACTGCTGCTAAAATAGATTTCTGGTCACGGGACCAAGTTGGGTATCTAGTAAGAGATCAAACAAAAGCACTATTCGACAACTATAATTTAGAAACTTACATTTGGAGAACCAGAGGAGACAACAGAGTGAGGCCAAATCATGCCGTTATGGATGGCTTGATAATTCCTTTCGGCAAATCGCCTATAGGAGTTGAACCAGGGGAAGACTGGGCCTGTAGATGCGGTTATGATGTGAACGAAAGAGAAATTAAAGATAAAATATAGTGAATATTTGCATTAAGGTAGATTATAATATATAATTAAGTAAGAAAATAAAGTTTCAGAGGGGGTTTTATGGATGCCTTTATCGATTCAACTTAAATTATGTATAAAATCAATGACAAAAAGGAGGGAAAAGTGGTTATAAAAAGTAGACTTATAAACGAAGATATTAAGATAGTGTCATTCGTAGACAAAGCAGCTAATTTAAATAATTTCTTAGTTGTCAAAGGAGAGAACGGAGCTTCTAAATTAGGTTCTATCCATCCGATAATCAAATGCGATAAAGAAACACATACAGTTGTTGGAATAGTGTCTGAGCCGGACGTTAAAGACTATCACGATGATTGGAACACTGTAGAAGATATCGTAAAGGCTAAAGAAAGTTTTGATACCAATGGTTATAAATTTGATACCAATCACGACTTGAATATAGTCGAAGATGGTGTAAAAGTTGTTAAATCTTGGTTAGCTGAAGAAGATTGCGTGATCGAAGAAAAGGAAATTAAAAAAGGTACATGGTTAATGGAATTTGAGATAGCTGAAGAAACTGAAATTTGGAAAGGTATTGACGATGGAAGTATTACAGGGTTGTCAAGATTCGGTACTGGAGAGAAGGTAGAAGCCGAGCCAGTGGTAAAAGGTGCGTTAACAGATGCTATCAAATCTCAAAACTTTATGAACCTAATGTCTGAAACTTGGTGGATTTTAGACGATCTTAGATGGTCAGCTATGGGTAATCCAAACGAACCTGAAAAAATGGAAGAATTTAAAAAGGGGGTAAACGAGTTTAACGACATAATGAATAAAGCTATGGAAGAATTAAACTCAGACGATATATCAACAATAATCAAATCAATCAAGGAGGATGGCAGAGTGAAACCAGAAGAAATTAAAAAGATGCAAGAAGACAATCAAACTTTAGCTGATAAAAATGCTGATCTTGAAAAAGAAGTTGAAGAACTAAAACTTGAGAAAGCAGCAGCAGCAGAAAAGAAGGAAAATGCAGAACTTTTAGAGGTTTGTAAGAATGAAGAAATTGAAATAGCAGAAGGAACTAGCAATGAGAATATTAAAAAATCTTACATAGCTAAAAAGTGCGGAGAAATGGATTTAGAAGGAATGGATCTTGACACAGCATTTAAAGTAGCTAAATCAATTAAGCAAACAGTTATTAAAAAAGCTGAAAGTGAACCAACTGAAAAGAAAGTTGATGCAATATCTAAAGCAATGGGATATAAAAAATAATTAAGGGGGTAAAAAATGTCACTATTAAACGCAGACTTAGCAGGAATGCCTGTAGAGTTTAGAAATAACACTCAGACAAGAACTAGAATAGCAGAAGGGGATATCCCAGTAGGATATTTTGTAAAAGCAGGGACAATAGAAAGAGGGGCGGTTGTATTTAATGGATCAGGTGAGCTTTTAGGAGCTGCAATATTTGAAAATCAAATCACAGCTATTGAAGAAGGAAAATACATATCTGGAGAAAATTTAAAAGTAATGACTAAAGGAACTGTTTATGTGAGCGCACAAGAGGCCATCACAGCAGAAGCGAAAATAAAAGTGTCTACTACAGGTAGAGCATTACCAGAAGCGTCAGGAACAGCAGGAACATCTATCAACGCAAGAGCTTTAACATCGGCATCAATCGGCGAGTACGTAGGAATAGAAATCGATATCGTATAGGAGGAGGAATAATAAATGGCACTTAAATACACGGCAGAAGAACTAAGACAAAGAATGGCTAAAACTATTGAAGAGGAGAGATTCCCGCTAGAGTTTAGACAATTTGTCCCAGTCACTTCAGAAGTTAATATCGGACAAGAAACAATCGAGGAAAAAGTACATAATTATACAGGGAAAGCTATAATCTCAACAACTATACCAGAAGATTTCCCAGAGCACAATTCGAAGAAAACAGAAATAAATTATAAACCTAAATACATCTCTGAATCTTTCTCACTTACTAGAGAAGACATGTTAAGACAAAACGCTGATAACGACCTAGACAGAGAAATAAGAGTTTCCCAAAGAATTGTAAGAGAAACGGACGAAAGTTTTTTAATGTATGGTGATGATGCTTTAGGAGCTGAAGGATTCTTTAATGTGACAGGTAGAAACTTATTCACTGTTTTAAATGGTGGCGGAGGGTCTCCATTGCACAAGAATAAAACAGCATTAGAATGTTGGCAAGATATTTTAGATTCTATTCACAATGTTCAAGAGCTTCAACCTAATACAAATACAACAACACTTGTAGTAGACAAAATTTTATGGGGGATCTGGTCAACTAAGGTATTCTCTGTAGATAATACAACTACAGTGGCAGACAAAGTTATGGCTGAATTAGGAACAGCTAGAGGGATAGAAGTGTATAATTCTAAAGCTACAAAGGTTAAGGATTCGAACGGGTTCTCTACATGGGCTTTAATGGATGTTTCGATGGATAATTTAGAAATTAAAGACATAATAGCACCAGGAGAAAACGCACTCGAAATTCAAGAAATCAAAGAAACGCACGCTAAAACTGACTGGGGAATTTGGGAAAAGACGGTTCCAGTTATCAGAAGGGCTTATAAAATAACTATAGCTGAAGGACCGACAGATCAGTAAAATTAGGAGGACAAGATGAAATTAACTATTATAAATAAAACAGGTGGAAACATCAGAATACCAGGAACAGATACAATGCTAATGTTTGCTACTAAAAAAACAGGAAGAGAAGTTATTATCAAACCAGTAGTTATTGAAGGCGAAGCAGCGGATAGAGCTTTAGAAGGGATTGAGAAAATGAAAGAGAATGGTTCAGTTAAAAAATGGATCGAGAAAGGTCTTTTGGTTATCAAGAAAGAGGAAGAAGTTAAGAAAGAGGATGAAAAAGGTAAGAAATAATATATAATTTAAACAGGGAGGGGTAATTCCCTTCCTATTTTTTTAAAAGGAGTTAATATGGCAATAGATAGAACAGATATAGAGAAAGTTTATCCAGGGTCAACCAGTTTATCGGATGCTGTAATAGAAATTTATATAGATATGACAGAAGGGATAGTTCCAGCTTGTATGCCTGAAGACAAAAAGGATATAGCTCAATCTCTACTTGTTGCACACTATTGCTCTAAAGTTTCTACAGGATCAGGTTCAGGAGAGGTTATCGAAATAGACAACGGAAGTATGAAAAAGAAATTTGCTCAAACTAAAGATACTTTGGTTTTGAGTAGTGATCCTTACAGCACTACACAATATGGACAAACGTACCTTGATATGGTTACGATATATTGCGGAGGAGTTTTTTTTGCAGGAGCAGGAACAGATTGTTATTATTAGGAGGTTGAAATGACTAAGAAGGTTGAAACAGGTGGAGCAATATATTATGTGTTAGGACACCAAAATAAAAGAGGCGGAGTATTTATAAAAAACGCTAAAAATAAACAGGAATTGCTAAAATTTCAAGATGGTAAACTGGTTTTAGATAATAAAAACTATGTTGATCAAATATTGAAACATAAACACTATAAAGGGCAAGTTAATCTATTAAAAGAGATTAAAACTGTTGTTCCTATCGATAAAATGGATAAAAAACAACTGTTTGAATTCGCAAAAGCTAGAGGAAAAAATATAGATAGAGGACCAGACGCTTCAATCCATCTATTGAGGAGATTAGCAAAAATTTGTTTGAAAGAAGGTAGATAAATGACAGGATTTGATTATTTCAAAGAATTTTATAAAAAAGCTGATATTTATAGAGCTGTAGAGAGTGGAACTGTCATAGTCAGCGAAGAGTTTCAATTGTTATATAGTGGTGTTGACTGTCTATTAATTCAATTACCTAAGTATAAGGCTATAATGGGAGCTGACAGGAACAACATAAATCAAAACAGGTTATGGTCGTTTAGATTAGGCACAGACATTAAGAGCGGAGATAAGGTTATAATAACTTTAAACAACGCTGAGACGCTCACGTTATACGCAGGGCAACCAGTGGAAACGCTTGACCAGATAGAGGTTGAGTTCAACAGTGAGGAAGTGGTCTAAATGGCTAAAAAGATTTACAATACCAAAGCTTTTGATAAATACACTAAAAGAATGAAAAAACTGGAGAAGGAAGGGATTAGAGCTTTAGGTTTGGCTATGGTTGATACAGTTAACCTCATAAGGACTGAAGCACACAAAAATTCGCCTAGAAACACAGGGAAACTGCAAGACAAAGGTTGGAAATCTGGTTCACAAATAAATACGAATGAAATAACTGGTTTTGTTTTAAATGATGTTGAGAATGACCGAGGGACTCCATACGCTTCATTTACGGAAGACGATCCGAGAGGTGGGAATAGATCTCAACATTATCTAGAAAATGCATCTAACAAGGGTATGAAAGCTTTACCTAAGACGATAGAAAAAAGAATGGAACCTATATTGAAGAAGGTGAAATAAATGATAGGAATAAAAGAAATTATAGATTCTGTAGCAGTTAAAATTAATGCAATTTATCCAGCTATAAAAATTTATGATATTATACCGAGGAACAACAAAAGTGGTGAAGCTTTTAGGGTTGAATGTGGCGTATTGAATCAAGGCAACTCGACGAATATACATTATGCAGCAGAATACACGGTTAGGATATCATATTTTAAAAGTGAATCGGATTTATCAAGAGTTAATGATATAATAAATAATATAAGATTTAATTTTATAGGAGATTTATTAATTACAGATAGCGACAGCGAAAAGAATTACAAGCAAATAGAAAATTTAAGTACTAACATACTAGATAATTTTACAGGCGAGCTAAATTTTACCATCAGAACTTGCGATCAATTTGCTGATCCTGATATAGATCAATTAGGGGATCCTTTTGAAATAGCAGAAAATTTAAGCAATCATTTAGAAATAATATAAAGGAGGGATATAATGTCTAGAGGTAGTATAACTACAAAAGTTAAATTTAACAGTATAGCCGAACCAGTAGTTGAAGCAGCAGACAGAGGGATAGGATGTCTTGTATTGCTTGACGATACAGCTACAGTAGGTTTAGTTAGATACAAATCATTAGACCAGGTAACTGAAGCAGAATGGACAGCAAATAACTATAAACAGATAAAGGATTTCTTAGGAGTTAGACCAAGACCTAACGAATTAATAGTTTTCCAATTGCCAACTTCAACAACAGATATAATTGCATCAATCGATCCAGTTTTAAGAGATGAATTTTTCAACTACATCTCTGTTCCAGGAGTTTCTATACCAGCTAACTCAACGTGGAATGAACTTTTAGAAGCTTGGATAATCGCTAGATCAGAAGATGATGATGTTACAAAGGTATCAGTTATCATATCTTTCAATACAGCAGGAGGAGATCATCCACAGGTTATAAACTGGACACAAGGAGATATCGAAGAAAACGGAACTACAATCACAGGAGAGCTTTATCTAGGTAAAACTATGGGTTATCTTTGCGGAGTATCAGGCAACGAAGAGTCGATCAACGCGATAGACTTAACAACACAGGATATAGAAGAAGGTACAGTTTTAAAAACGGATCCTAATCAATCATCATTAGATGGGGAGTTATTTATTGTTAAAAGAAATGGTAAGTTTGAATATTCAAGAGGTGTTAATTCACTAACTACTCTACTTACTCCGTTCGAGAGCGAAGATTATCAACTAATAGACGTATTCGATGAATTAATGTTTATAGCTAACTCGGTTGTTATATCATGGGAGAATAGCTTCAAAGGTAAAAAGAAAAACACTTACACTTTCAAGATGCAATTTATAGATAGTTTATTAATAATCATTTACGGGCCGGAAGAAAGAAACAACTTACTTGACCCTGATGCGGACAATACTATAGAGTTGGATTTAGAGCAACACATTCCTTATATATTAGCTAAAGGATTGGATCCTAATGACTTAACAGAGTTAGAGATTAAAACCTTTAATACAGGAACTGATGTTTTTATCAAGAGTTTCTTAAGACCAACTACAGCGGCCACAGATCTACTTTATAATATATTTGTTTAGGGAGGTGATATAAATGGCTAGAATAAGAAAAAGATTATTAAGAGGTTCAAATTATACAGTTTTTATAGATGGAGTTAGAGCTTTAGAAGTTATGGGAGCAGAGGTTTCGGTAACAGTCGACAGAGAAGATGTTAATGTAGCTGATGGAGGAGATGATTCAGTTTCCGTTAAAACTGGACAATCTGGCGAATGGTCAATGGACATACACAAAGTTTACTCAAGGGCGGCAGCTTTTTTAGATGCTTTACAAGCTAATGAAGATCCGGAACTTCAGTTAGTTTTCCAATTAGAGTCTAAAGATGCAGGAGTAATAGAAAGGTTTATTGTAGAAGATGCAGTTATTTCAGACTTGCCTATAATAACTTTCGAGGCAGGATCAATTATAGAGGAAAGTATGGGTGGAAACTTCACCGTTGGCGACGGAAAATACACAGATAGAATATCTTACCCTACAGGAGTGTAGAAAGGCGGTAATTATGAGTAACATAAACAAGGCGGACTTAATAAAGTCCGCCGACTTTTTAAAAGAGAAAAATGAAGTCGTAGAAGAAATAAAAGAAAACATTTTTATAGAAATCCCTAGATTAGGGAAGAAATTTGAATTTAAAGAACCAACAAAAGCGGTTGTAGATGAATTAATAGAATCAAATGAAAAAGGTAAAAATTTAAAATTAGAAGAGGCTGTTTGTGATGTATTTTTAGAATCATGCGTCTTTAATTTTAATGATAAGGAACTAAAAGAGTCTTTATCTGAATCACTAGACAAGAAAATAATAACTGAACAAGACTCGTTAAGGCATGTTTTAGTTTTCGAAGAAATAGATGTAATAGTAGGTATAATTTTAGATCATTATGGATATACCAAAGAGGTGAGTTAAATGGCTAAGATAGATAATGAATATGTCCTGGATATAAAGCAATTTAAAAAAGCTACAGACACGATAGACAAACAAAATAAAAAAGTTATTAAATCCAATAAAAAAACAGAAAATAGTGCAGAAGGTGTAGCGGATGGTCTTAAACTTGTTGATAAAAAAGCAGGGATCTATGTTAATTCAGCTGGTAGAATGGTTAATTCAAACGGTAGATTTGTTAAATCGACAAAAGAAGCGGAAGAAAATGCTAAGGATTTGGGTATAGAACTTAAAAAGACAGGAGATGAAGCGTCTGGATTCGGTGAAGCTTTAGGAGCTTTAGGAGTTGGAGCAGCATTTGCTAAAGGTGTGAGTTTAACTAAAGAAGCGGTAGGGGTTTATGCTAAATTTCAAGAGGAAATGAAGAAGGTTAAAGCTATCTCAGGAGCTACAGAGGAACAATACAGGCAGCTTAATAAACAAGCTCAAGAGTTAGGGGCTACAACAGCGTTCAGTGCTTCACAGGCAGCAGAAGCGCAAAAGTTCTTTGCTTTGGCAGGGTTCGAAACTAATGAAATACTAGCAGCAACTCCTAAATTAATGCAATTAGCAGCAGCATCAGGAGAAGACTTAGGTAAAGTATCGGACATAGTTTCTGACCAAATGAAAGCTTTTGGTTTATCGGCTGCCGAAACTTCCGAAATGGTTGATTCATTAGCTAAGACTGCTACGAGTTCAAACACTACAGTAGGTATGTTAGGGGAAGCACTAGAACAAGGCGGAGGTACGGCAGCTAAGTATGGCGGAAGTTTAGAAGACGTATTATCTATACTAGGTACTATGGCCGACAGATCTATAAAAGGCAGCAAAGCCGGGAACTCATTAAAAAATCTATTTTTAAGGTTGGCAGCTCCAACAGATGCGGCCGCAGAATCATTAAAAGAATATAACATTGAAGCTTTCGACTCTAAAGGTAACATGAGAAACATGCTTGATATAGTCGGAGATGTTCAAAGAGCTATGAGTGGAATGAATGACGAGCAAAAAGCAGCTTTCGAAACTACTGTATTTGGCAGAGAATCTATAGCTGGAATAAATGCAATACTAGAAACTTCTATTGAAACAATAAAAACCTATTCTAAAGATATAAAAGATGCTGAAGGTGCTACCCAAGACATGGCTGATATAACTATGGAAGGTCTCCAAGGTGAAATTAAAACAACCACATCAATGATAGAAGGAATTAAAATTGCAGCAACTGAAGCCAATGAAGCTGAATTGACAAACTTATTAAAAGAATTTCAAGGCTTACAAGGAACTTTAATTGAAACTTTATCTTTGATACAGAAAATAGTTATAGGAGCAGGAAAAATAACTTTAGGAACTACTAAATTCGGAGAAGCTTTCGGCGAAACAATAGCTGAGTCTGTTAGATATATTTCTACAGGTGAAAACGTAAGAGAACAAAAGGCGACAGATGAATGGATAAAAAGATCCCAAGCCGGAGAGTTTGCTAATCAAACTGGTGTAGGAGGGGCAAGAGAGCAAAAAATAAATTTAAACATAACTGTATCAGGTGACGGAACAGGAATTTCAAATAAACAATTAAACAATCAAGTTATACCAGCTTTAGAAAACATATTCGATCAAAATATGTTAAGTGATTTCAATCAATCAAACAGAAATAAGAGGGTGAAGTAAATGAAAATAGCGATTTGGACAAATTATAGTCAAGGTGTCAGAACAAGTTTTCCTGTTTTCTACGAGTTTCCTGTATCTCCTAGTCAAGTAGATATAAGTAACGCAGTTCCATCAACTAATTTCGTTTCCGTTAACAAAACTTATTCATTGCCAGGGAACAGAGCCCCTATAGTTATATCATGGGATAGTTTCTTCAATAGAAAAAATGATGAAAGAAAAAAGTTTATTGCCAATGATATTTCAGCTTTGGCAGGATCTAACGGTGTTAAAATAATAGAGGCTTTAATGGGGTTCTCAACAGAATCAGATGTACTACAATCTTTCAATTTCATAAAAGGATTAAACCTAGAAAGGCAAAATGTTTATGTTTTAATAAGCGAGGGATTCGGATTAAATAACATTCCGTTCGTAAAAAGTATGTTATGCAACATAGAAACTTTTGATTATTCGTTACTGCCTAATGGTAGGATGAATTATAGTATATCATTAAAAGAGGTGTTGTAATGAGAATATTAGCCGAGAGTGTAAATGCGCCAGGTATTTTAACACCGATAGAAAACTATTCCTCTATCTCTTTATTTGAGCACAAGAATTCTTTATCTAGGATGCTAAATATAAATTTTGCCAAACCCCAGAATGATTTGATTCCAGTTAATCCTCTTAAAGAAAAAGACAGGGTTTATATCTATGATGGTTTTGAGACGTTTGTAGGTGTTTTTATAATATTGAGAGCTAAATTCGGGAAAGATGTTGATAGTTTCACAGCTTTTGACTTTGGATTCTATTTAGATAACAATCAGGATATTTTTCAATGCAAGAAACAAAATGCCTTTACCTTTCTTAGGACTGCTTACGGCAAGATGGGGTTTAACATAGGGAAGATAGAAAGCGTAGGAGCCAATATCGTTATAGATAAAGATTACATAAAATATTCTTTAATGGAAATAACTAACGATATTTTTGACGAGATACTTGCTAAAACTGGTATAGAAATGTATATAAAATCAGAGCCTACAGGTAACTTTGATTTATTGCAGAAAGGATTAAGAACTAAAACGAGTTACAAGATTGATATCGATAGTTTGAGAGAAGAAGAAATAACTGGTATAATAGGTAGGAACATAAAAAACGAGATAGATTATACAAAATCAAGAAACTCTATCAAGGTATACAGTAAAATTAAAAAAGAAGGGTTTAAAACAACAGTTGCTCAAAACCAAACTTCTATAAATGAAATAGGTTTGTTGCAACAAGTTGTTGAATTTGAAAAAGAAAATTTCACATCTTCAAAAATACAAGCTGAAAAAGTTTTGAGCATAAGAGAACTGCCGGATCAATTAATTTCTTTTGAGGTTCTAGGCAATTTAAATATTAGAGTTTATGATATTTTAGAATACGATTTTGAAGATCTAGCAGGAACTTTTGAAGTTATCTCTATAAGTCAGACGGCAGCGAATGGAACCGTTAGAGGAACATTAACTCTTAAGGAAGTGGTATAATGAGTTTAAACGATATAGGTAAAAAATCAAATGATATGTTAAAAGGGAAACAAAACAGTAAATTTTTAGGAATAATAATAGGTGTGATAACTAAAGATTTTCCAGATGTAGAGATTTCGTGTTTTGGTGGAGATATAATATTAGGCTCTCACAGGCTGTTTTTTAACCCTAGCTTATTAAAAGGATATACTAGGGCACAAAGTCAAACAGGAGAGCTTACAGTGGATTTAACAGCCTCTCCTGCTGATGCTGGAGGTTTCACAGGAGCGATCCCACCAGTTCCACCGCCACCAGTAGCTCAACATATACATTACAACAATACTTTTATAGGTGAAGGTGATTACACTGCCAAAGATACCAGCGAAATAACATACGAAGATTATGAATTGAAAAAAGGTGACAATGTGGCGTTATTTCCTATAGACGGAACAAACCAATATTGGGTTGCAGGGGGTGCTTTAACGATATGAGTTTACCAGTAATAACAGATATAGAGCTAGTTAGTCAAGTTGCTTTTGATGATCCTGAAACAGATTTATATGGAGAAGAAATAGTTCTTGATTTTGAAAAACAGCAAACAGGAGAAGATTTAATAAATTTCACTAGTGGGGATTTTATTATTACAGACAACCAAAGAGACAGAGTCATTCAATTCACTGATAAAGCGGTTCACACAGAAAAATATGTATTTGATATTTACGAAAAAGACGAAGAGTTTCAAGTTAACGACGAGTATGGAGTGCCAAATAAAGCGTTTACAAACACTAAAGCGTCTACATCAACTATAGCAGGGTACATAGAATTAGAATGCAACATAGCCTTGATTAGGCACCCGGAAATAATAAGACTCTCTTCTTTTTCTTCAACTAAAAAAGGAACAGATCTAGAAATAGAATTTACAGAAATAACGGAAGAAGCAGGAAGTTTAGAATTTCAAAGGAGGATTATAGCATGAGTATAACCAATCCACGAACAAAAGAACAAGTTACAGAATCGATATTGGCGAATATGACGGCAGCAGGAAAAGAAATATCGAGAGCATCTGGTTCGGTGGCTTACGATCTTACGGCAGCTCAAGGGATAGAGATTTCAGAATATGAAGTAGATTTGACTAGTAATTTTGAAAGAGGTTTTTTATTATCATCAAATGGCAATGATTTAGATTTAAACGCAGAGGAGTACGGAGTATCTAGAGATCCAGGTAAGGCATCTACAGGAGATATAACAATAACAATACCTCAAGGTAATACGATTTCATCAGGTACTCAAGTATTTTCTAGCTCTTTTCCTGATGTAATATATTCTACTACAGAACAAAAATCCGGCGATCCATCAGGAGATACAGTCGTTCCCGTACAATGCGATCAAATAGGAACTATCGGAAACGCTATCTCGGGAAGTATAGATAGTTTTGTAACTACACCTCCCGGAGCTACGGCCGTGACTAACGTAAATACTTTTATAGATGGTAGTGATACAGAAGAAGACCAAGAATTAAAAGATAGAGCAGCAGAAAAAAGAAAATTTCCTGGAAGCTCTGGGAATGTTTTTCATTACAAAGAATGGGTTTCTGATATAGAAAACACTGGAAGGACAAGAGTTTTCCCTAGATGGGATTCTAACCCATATACGGTTAAAGTTTTATTTTTGAACTCTTCAGAACAAGAAGCAAGTCCAGCTTTAATTGCAGAGGTCACTGATTACGTTTCCGAACAAGCACCCACAGGGGCTATACTAACGATAGACACTGGTACACAAGTTCTTATAAATACAACGGTTAGCGTTATAAAAGATTCGTCGTTTACTGATGCACAAATAGAAGCAAATATAAATTCAGAATTAGTTAAATATTTCGCCGAATTAGCTTTTAACGATGAGAAAAGAATAAATAGTATAGATCAAGTTTCTTGGTCGGGTACAGCAGGAACTATTCAAAACGCAACAGGCGTTATAGATGTAG
Organism: Notospermus geniculatus; assembly: GCA_002633025.1. Lineage (NCBI taxonomy): Eukaryota > Metazoa > Nemertea > Pilidiophora > Heteronemertea > Lineidae > Notospermus > Notospermus geniculatus. Next base: position 18,599 of record NMRB01004264.1, read on the forward strand.
GGACTTTAACAATAAACGGTGGAACAGCAAACATAGTTTTAACAGAGGAGGAGTTTCCGGAATTGGGGGTGCTAAATGTTAGTTTTATCTAGTATAGGAAAAAAATTAATGGCTAGAATACCTCAATATTATGAAAAAGATAGCTTTTCTTTAGCTTGGTTCGATTCTATTTCTAAACAAATAGAAGAACTTGAAACAACTAACCAACAATTAAAAAACTCGGTTCATGTTCAAAATTCAGACGAAGAAATAATCTCGATTTATGAAAATGATTGGGGTATTGAAAACGAACCAACGGCAGATCTTGACGCAAGAATAGGAAGAGTTTTAGGAAAAATCTTTATAAGATATAACACTTTCAACGAAAAAAATATAAATAAATTATCTTTGATATTAGGCATGGGAGAGGTTCAAGTTATTTTTACCCCTCAATTCGGGTCCGTAGATTTAATAATTCAAAATCCAGGTGATGAGACTGACGATAATTTTAGATACTTTACAGAATTAACCGATATATGGATTCCTGCACACCTTACAGTAACTTCGGTTCAACCGGAATTAACATGGGATGAAGCAGAAGCGCAACTTATAACATGGGATGAAATAGAAAATAATTTACAGTATAGATGGTTCACAACACCGCCAACAGAATAAGGAGGGAATTATGGCAACTTTAAACGGTAGAGGTCAAAGTGTTATAGAGGGAGGGGATGTAATATCCAGGACACCTATAAACGAAAATACAGAAATAAATAGTACGTGGTCAGACAATGCCGACAATTTTCTAGGAACAGAGTTAACCGGGACAAATACTTATCAATGCATACTTGATTCAAGGATAGGTTTAGACGAACCTTTTATGATAGCGTTCACAAGATTCAATCAAAATACTTCTTTATCGACACTTGAGATCTTAACAAATAAAGGTGACTCGACGATACCTAGAATTTCACTAGGAGTTAAAAAAATATTAAGAGAAGATGAAACAGAATTGATACCAGGTAATTTGTATAATTTCAATATATTAGAATACAAAATTGCTGCCGATTCTGGTAACGGGGCATTTATTTTAAAAGATTTTTCAAAAGAAAATAAATTAGGTATTATAACCGGGAGTCCACATGGATTCGCCACACAAGATATAGTGCATTGGAATGGTGTTGGTTGGGAACTAGCGGATTACACTGTTCCAGCTTACAAAAAAGCAATAGGAATAATAAAAGTTTTGGATGCTAATAGTTTTGATCTATACTTCACGGGCATAATAAAAGATTTTACAGGATTTAGTTTAACTAGTGGTGCTTATTATGCTTCAACAACTCAAGTAGGTGAAATAACACAATCAGTTCCGACAACTGGCGTTATACATAAAATTTTGGAAGTTATAACTGATGGTGTAGATTTGATCCCTGATGTTGTTATTACTGGATTAGAATCAAATTCTAACGATAAACTAGACAAAGGCGCAGGACTTTCCGCCGACTACGACACAGCCAAAAAAATTGAAGATAAAATAATTGAATCAAACCCAATAGGTGCAATAACTGCTTATGCAGGTTCGGTAGCTCCTACGGGTTGGCTAATATGTGATGGAACTACTTTTTCGGCTGCTACTTATACTGATTTGAATACACTTCTAGGAGGTAATACGTTACCTGATCTTAGAGGGGAATTTATAAGAGGTTTAGATAACGGCCGTGGAGTAGATACAGGAAGAACGTTAGGGAGTGCCCAAAGCGATCTTTTGAAAGAGCATACACATGATATATTAATCGATCAAAGCAGTTCAGGGCAAAATACTCAATATATAGCGGCAGCAGATGGACCACCTGAAAGCACAAACTCTAGATCTATACAAAATACTGGCGGAACAGAAACAAGACCAAGAAATATAGCTTTTAACTATATTATAAAAGCAGAATAAAAAAAGGGGTGATAAACCCCTTTATATGTTATAATATGTTGTCCTTCCCCAAGGATCGGACCTATTTATTTAGGTCCTTTTTTATTTATTCAGAAAATAGTTTGCTACCTTTTCCTTAAAGTCTGTCCAATTTCTAGATTTTATATTTTTTTCTGATGCAATTTTTAGACTATAATCGGTTTTTCTAACATAAAATATGCAACCTTCGAAAATGTGGTGATACTCCCCAAGGACTTCCATAGCGTTTTTATATTCATCAAGTTTATTGTGATCAAATTTTTTCATTTTATCCTCCCCTAAAACATTTTATATTGCTTTTCTCCATTAATAACGTCATAATTAAGTTTAATTTCTTTTCCATCGACAACTACAGCTTTCTTAATTTCCTTGAAAATTTCAATCAATACATTTACAGCTATTCCATTCCCTGCTTGTTTATATAGTTGCCCGTTGGAATTAACTGATTCAGCTTTATAGAAATCGCTATCTTTTATCCCTTGCGTTCTCCAGTATTCTAAAGGTGTCATTTTTCTTAAATTCCCTTTGTGTAAAATTTGTTTAGGTTGTTTATAATCCGTTGCACTTAAAGCCCCTATCAATCCTTTTGGATCATGGACCCAATGCCTGGAGTTTGTCCCTTTTCCAGTTCCCACAGTAGTTCCTATTATTTTCATATCTCCATTCATTTTTAAGCTGCTTTTTTTAAATCTTTCTAAATATTCATCGCTCAAATAATATTTTTTATTAACTTCACATTCCAAAATATCCTCTAATTTAAATTTACTTTCAATTCCTTTGGGAAAAATAAAATCAGTATTAATTTTAAATCCGATTAAAAATATTCTATCTCTGTTTTGTGGAAGTCCGTAATGTTTAGCGTTTAATTTCCCTTGATGCAATATATAGCCAATATTTTCTAGTTCTTTCTTAAACATTTTAAACCCTTCTATAAATTTTGGTGATATAATTCCAGGAACATTCTCAAACCCTATGATTTTAGGCAACTTATTTTCTTCTTTTAATTTTTTAAGCATCTTAACCCATTCGAATGTTAGGGTTCCTCTCATACCATCAAAACCTTTTCTATCTCCACCTATAGAAAAATCTTGACAAGGCGTGCTTGCAAACATAAAATCAACCTGGGGAATTCCTTCTGCTTTTGTAAAATCCCCTAAATTTTTTATATCTCCATGTATTGCATTATAACTTTTTATTGCAAATTTATCTATTTCTGCGAAATACTTTATATTATCGTTAAATACCTCTTTATAGGCCATTTCTTGCATACCTACACCACTGCATATACTCCCAAAACTATTAATTTTCATCCCCAACCTCCCAAAATCACATACAACTCAATCGCCAAAATTCCTGCAAACACCAATGTCGGTATCGCTAGTTTCATTTTTTATCACCATACCCCAAGAACTCCATAAAATCCCCTCTTTCAACTTTTCTCCTGCTGCTACCTTTCACTAAAATTGGAAAACACATTTCCTTTATCCTGTCAACTATCCTGTCTTTTCCATCCATCGAGAATGCCTTTGTCAACTCGCACTCTTTTTCATTCTTAGAAAAATTTAAATTTGTTGAAATTATCATAGGTTTCTTGGACCTATACCTGGTATCTATCAAAACAAATATTTTCTCTAAAACCCAAGGTGTTATATTCTCGGATCCCATATCGTCAATTATAAGCAAATCGCACTCTGCGACCCCTTTTAATATCTTCGCTTCGTCTTCTTGCTTAAATTCTCTAAGTTTAGTTAAGTAATTGCTCAGAGAAAGAGCTAAAACGGTCTTTCCTGCGTTCATAAGATGGTTCCCTATACAAGCACTAGCAAAAGTCTTCCCGTTCCCTGTGCGTCCATATAAGAGCATCCCTATCGATGTTGGCTCGATAACTAATTTCTTAGCATATCTCAAACACGGTCCCATATGTTCATCTTTCATATCTGCATTTTCAAAGTTTGCCTCTTCAAATTTAGAATCCACTACTGATATTGATTTAAACTTATTAACTTTATTTTTTATTCTTATTTTAGCTAATTCTTTTTCTTCCTTGATCATCTTTTCTTCTTCCAGTTTTTCCAAACAATCGCAGTCTGGAATCATTTTTATATTTTCAAGTTGCTTAGGAGTTAAGATTCCTTTTAACATTCCTAAGCTTTTGTTTTCTATGTATGGTTTTTGGCAGTGTTTACAGATCATTTACTTCACCTTCTTTTCAACAGTTACTATTGTGTCATTGTGCCATCCACCGTGAGGAACAAGCAATATTTCTTGTATTTCAAAACCTTTAGTTTTTCCTATTCCGCCACTATTCCACCCAAAAGTTATAACTATTCCATCTTTTTTTATTATTCTGTTGATTTCTTTTTTTAGATTACCCCAAAAACTCGATTGAGTTGTTTGCATATTCACAGTCATATCTAAACTTTTGTAACACTCTGAAACTTGTCTAGGACTGTAAGGAGGATCAAAAAGTATCAAATCAACAGAATCATCTTTAAAAGATTTTAAAAATTCTAAAGCATCCATACAAAATTCTGTGCCGTATTGAGGGTCTAAGTCATTACAATATTTTGCTATTCTATTTGAATTGGCGAAAGCATCCACAGATTCGATACCTTCAAAATTATATCTTTCTATAAGCTCCTTTATCAGTTTTATAGAGAACGTGTTTTTATTAGGCATAGCCCATTTCCTATTCATTTTCATTTTATAACCTCCCTCCATTATAATCTTTCCATTGTTCAGCCCACATTTTTTCAGTTTCTTCAAAACATTCTATACACTCTTTACAAAAATTAAGTTCATCTTCGCAATAAGCTGTATTCATCCTCCTGTTTTTAACACTTTTATCTCTTTTCCCGCAATGTTCACACTTTTCTCCAAAAATCTTATTTATTATAAAATTTATAAACCTTTTCATCCTTACTCCCTCCCTAAAAATATACTATCTTCGTCCTCAGTATAAACTGTTCTCTCAAAGTTTTGTGCTTTAGTCTGATTTTTTTTATTATTGAAACATTTATCGATTATTTCATCTTTCCAACCTTCATTGTTTAAGAATGTCATAGGATCCTTTCTGTAAGTCTTATCAGGTTGAGATTTTTTATATCTCGGTATATATTCCATTATGTCTATTCTGTCCTGGTCTTTTAGCTTTTCCCATTTTTTTATACATTTAGGTTTACTTCTTTTCTTATCATAACTATCCCAAAATACTTCAAAAGGGATGTTCAATTTTTTAGATTGAACTATTGGTTTTAAAGGTTTATTATCAATTATAGGAGTATCACTTATAGAAGTATCTTTGTTATGCAGATTTTTCATAACCCTTGTGCTATCTTTGCATAACCCTTGTGCAGATTTTTCATAAGGTGTGTAGTCCTGTAATTCAAAAAGTTTTTTTGTTGGTGATATGTAAGCGTAATTACCTCTTATCCCATTTTTTTCTTTCTTAAGAACTCTTAGCAATAAGTTATCATCAGAATATTTTTTTATTCTATCCATAAGTTTTCTTTTGCTACCTATTATAGGTATTTGTTTTAACAACCAACTGTAATTTATCCACATGTATCTTACACCCTCAAATTCTTTAAATTCCATCGTTGGTGAAGAATACATATCTTTTATACAGTTGAGCAACAAAGCGTCGTCAGTAGTCAATTTAAGAGCTATAAGCTTCTCTTGTTGGAATCCCATTATAGTGTATTTCATTTTTCAAATCCTCCTTACTTACCATCTATATAGTTTATTATTCTCGACAAAGCTGCCATGCTTCCTTTGTACTGGTTGAATATAGTTGATATAGTATTTCTATTAACAACTGATTCAAGATCTTTCTTTTTTATACCTTTTGCCCTCATATCTTTTTCGAGAGTCTTAACAAGTATTTCTAATCTATTCAAATTAATCACCTCCTTACAATAGTTATTATACTTTTAATTCAAAATAAAGTCAATAGTTAATTAACATAAAAATAATTTAAAAAACATAAAAAAATATGTTGACAAAGTTTGTTTTTTAGAGTACTATTATATCAAGCAAGGAAACACAGGGCTTTGAAAACTAAATAAGGTTTATACCTAAATTAATCTTTTATTGGATTATGCCAGGATCACCATAAGCAGCAGCAGGGAACACGCAGCAGGCAGAGTGAGAGCATAACGGTTGGTTAGCAGCAGGGAACTTATCGGCAGCAGGAAACTAAGAAAGGATAAAAGGACAATAAGGGATTGATTGAGATATAAACTGTAACTACTATACCAGTAACAAAAATAAAACCTTGGGGGGCGATAAAATGACAAACAAAACTTTAAGTGGAAAGAGCGGAGCAATGCAGTAAATAGAATCGTACATTGGGTATAACGCGAAGAAAGATAAAAAAATAATCGAGGAGAACGAAAAAATCCTTGATAGCATAATCGAAAGGAAGTTTAAGGAGAGAGGCTGGGAGAGAATCAGTTGATTGCTCTTTTGAAACATTGGCTAGGGTGGAAGATTAAGTATAGGGGGTCAGAATGGAGAAGATAATAGTTATAGATGGTAAAAAATATAAGAAAATTGCAGAACATGCGGAAGGGAGATGCAACGGTTGTGTATTGTATTCAACTGATATATGGGTAAATTGCGATCCCGTAATTTGTGGAAGAGAAGGAATAATACTTGAGAAAATAGAAGGTGAAGATTATGAATAAATTTGAAATTTGGATGAATAACCATCCAGCATTGACAATTGGATTAGGGATTATGCTAGGTGTATTGATTAAGTGTTTAGCGGATCAGCTTTAGGGGGGGATTATGGATAAACAAGAATGGAGAGATCACTACGAAGCTATTGGAGAGGTAGAAGGGTATAAATCGATATATATTCCTGATGATAAAAAAGCTTTTGAGAAAAGAGATAAAATAAGAAAAGATATGAAACTTGATGCAGAAAAAACGATAGCAGCTAACTTTAAAAAATCCAGAGCAGCTAGGAAAAGGAACTACGTTAAAATGTTGATTGTTAGAGCTAAAACTAATAAAGCTTTTAGAGACGCTTGCAAAAAGAAGGTTGGATGATATGGTGTGTGATAATTGCTTTTGGTTATTGGATATAGAAGTGTTGAGTGGTGCAAATGAGCCGTTGGAGAAGTTATACACATGCCCTGCTTGCGGTAGGAAGGTATTGAGTGTGGAAGGGCTGAGAGACGAAATTATAGAGGAAGGTGAGAAGGTTGGAAAGTAAAAATTTGTGGCAAAAACTAGCGGATGTGCAGCGAGATCTAAATGCTCCAAAAAACCAAAGGAATGACTTTGGTAAATACAATTATAGAAGTTGCGAAGATATACTTGCAGCAGCTAAGCCATTGTGTATAGAGAAAGGTTTGGTTTTGACCATAGGAGACGATATAATTCTTATAGGCGACAGATACTATGTTGAAGCTGTCGCAACTGTAACAGAAATCGAAACCGGTAAGCAGCATTCTGTTAAAGCTAAAGCTAGGGAGCCGTTAACTAAGAAAGGTATGGATGAGGCTCAAATAACTGGATCAGCTTCAAGTTATTCTAGGAAGTATGCTTTAAATGGATTATTTGCTATAGATGATTCTAAGGATTCAGACACTAATGAATATAAAACTAAACAGAAAATAGGTGGGGAAATCCAAAAGCTAGAAGATGAAAAGAAAAACCTTTTAGAAGGAAATGAAAAAACTAAAAATGAGTTGGAAAAAAATAAAAATGAGTTGGAAAAAATAATAGAAGAAAAAGAAATTTTGAATAATCCTATAGAAGAAAAACAAATAAAAAGAATAAATATACTTATAAAAGATCTAGGGATAGACACAAAGGACAAGGACCAAAAAGATAAAATGTACGGTTGGTTAGAGATAGAAAGTTTGAAAACAATTTCAGCAAAAAGAGCTGCTGCATTAATTATAAAACTACAAAAAGCTATAGATATTAAAAAAAACGGAGGTAACAAATAATGAATAATGTAAATTTAGTAGGAAGAGTAACAAGAGATATCGAATTAAAATATGGTCAAAGCGGATCAGCTTATACAAAGTTCTCGTTAGCTGTAAACAGAATGAAAAAAGGTGAGTGTGATTTTATCAACTGCACCGCCTTCGGTAAAACTGCTGAGTTATTAGGCGAGTATATTAAAAAAGGAGATCAACTAGCTGTTAGTGGTTCCATAAGAGTTGATAAGAACGATGATAAAACTTACACTGGTGTTAGTGTGTTTAATGTTACGTTCATCGGTTGTGGCGATAATAAGAGCTCTAAACCTAAAGAGAAAACAGAACCTAAACAAACAACTGAATCCAGTGACGGATTTCCATTTTAATTGACCAACTTAGTAAACAATAAAATAACAGCCCATTAATTTGGGCTTAACAAAACTTTTTGGAGGCGCAAAATGACTAAACTAATAAACAAACAAAACTTAATGAATATGAAACCTAAAAAGTTGCAAGGGATAAATGACAGATTGCCAAAATTTGGAAAGGGAGAGGTGAAAGATGATAAAGAAACTAATAGAAAGTAAGTCGTGGGTAGAAAACATTTTTAATTGTATCGAGGAGTTCTCAGAGGTCATTAAGACGCTTACAAAGATTGAAAGGTGCAGAATGTCGGGAGTGATTACAAACCTCCCTAGATTGAGAAGAGAGCTTTTAGAAGAGAGGGTTGATGCTGAGTTATCAATACAGGCGATTGATGAAATGTTTGAATTTACAGAACATGAGATCCGCGAGGAGAGAGAAAAGAAGATGAAAAGGAACTTGGCAAGACTGGATAAATAGCGTTATAATATACAAAACAAAGAGATTCAAGCCATCGAAATAATTAATTATCAATTACGATAATATTGTATTCTGCACCCACATTCGTGAGGTTGGCTTGACTTTATACGGCATTATCGTTTTTTTATACCTTGGAGGTAAGAAATGAAAAAAACAATATTAGGAATAGGTGCCATAGTTTTGGTAGTTGGAGGACTTGGTTTTTTAACCATAGGTGGCACTGAATTTAGTTTATTCGTGAAAAATAAATACGGAACTCAATTCGCTGATGCAGACAGAAAAATCTACGAAAATAGCAGAAGTTTTACACAAGGTAAAAAATCAGAATTAGCAAAAATAAAATATGAATATGAAAATGAAAAAGACGAAACATCAAGAAAAGCTATGAGAAATTTGATAATAAATAGATTTAGCGATATCGAAACATCTGCTATTGATAATGTTGATTTAGAAAACTTCTTAGTTGAAGTTAGGGGGTATTAATTATGAAAAAACTTTTAATTACAATTGGTATTATAACTATGCTTGTAGGTTGTGAAGAAACTCCAGCAAAGCCAAACGCAGAAAAAAGACAACAACAGGAAACCAACAAAGTTATGGCTGAAATGGATAGACAAATTGGATTACCTAGAATAACAAATTTTTATGAAAAAAAGATGGCAAAAGAAATATTTGAAATGAGAGATAACTCAAAATTAATAACTTATGCTTATACTAAAAATCTAGATGGTGAATTTGTATTTATAGGTAAATGCATGGGTTATGGATTACCATATTCTGTTCAATATACAAGCCCAGAAAAGATGGGAACAGTAGATGGAGGACAATATGGAGCGCAAAACCCATATATCGTTCCGCAAGCTGATCCTAATGGTTTATACATGCCTAGTGGACTTTCAGCAACTTGGTTAATGCTAATAAATGATGAGACTGGGAAAGCTTCGCCAGCTTATATAGAGGATGAAATAATGGTTTTACAATTTAAGTTGCCTAAAAGATTGGTTAAAAAATCAAGTCTAACTAAAAATTATTAGGGAGTTGGTATAATTGTATAAAATATCACTTCCAATCTACTACACATACAGCACAAGGAAAGGGATGAAAACTATAATGTCTGGAATGAACAAATTTTATGTTTTGAATCCTCATGAAAGAAATAGAATGAAAAAACACTATCACAGGCTCATAGATTCGATTCTAGGGGCTTGTGATACAGAACCTTATAAAAAGTATAGGGTTAAATATAAATTTTACTATAAGACGAAGAGTTGTGATTTAATGAATGTTGTATCGATAATAGATAAATTTTTTAATGATAGTATGCAGACTTTAGGTTATGTAGTAAATGACAATGTATCGGGATATAAAAAATGTTTTGCAGAAGTCGTGGAACAGGACAAGGATGATCCTAGAGTTGAAATTGAATTGGAGGAGTTAGATTAAATGAACAAACTAAAAAAAGATCTATTGAAAAAAGAATTGAAATATTGGGAAGATAGAAAAGAAAGTTTTTCTCATGCTCCTGATTTTTATAAATCATTTATATGTGAGTGTGACAGAGAAATTAAGAAAATAAAAAGGAAATCAGGAGAGTAGGGAAATGAAAAATTTAGAAAAATATGAAAAATTTGTTTATAAACATAAAATATTTATGTGTAAATCTGCTGATTTTTTAGCAACACTTACAGCTTTTTTAGTATATTTGACTAAGAAAGATAGTGAATTAAGCTTGGTTTTTCTTACAATAAGTGTTATGTATGGCAATATGGCAGATAACGAAAAAAGATTTAGAAAATTAGAGAATAAGGGGCGATTAAATGAAAATTAATGAAAAAGGGTTGAAGATACAGAAGAAATATAGGGAATCTAAAAAAGGTGTTGTCACTTCTATGTACAGTAGGCAAACGAGTAACTCTAAAAAAAGAGGTCATAAATTACCAACTTACACAAAAGAAGAATTGAAAGAATGGCTATATAGTCAACCTTTGTTTCACGTGCTGTATGACAATTGGAAAAGGTTAGACTTTCAAACTCAATACAAGCCTAGCGTTGACAGAATAGATTGCAAAATAGGGTACACTATGGCTAACATACAGCTTATGACGTGGAAACAAAACCACGATAAGTCTAATATAGAGAAAACTGGAGAAAAAAACCATAATTCAAAACCTAAAGAGCATTACGTTAACAAAGGCACAGGGAGAAGAGATTTTAAAAGAGTTTGTAAAAGGCAAAGATGGAATTTCGAAGATTTTGAGGAAGTGTGGAACGGAGAAAAAACTAAACACGGAAACAAACTTTATCGTTATATTCAAAGGAGGGAAAAATGAGGATAAATAATGAGGGTATTAAAATAATTAAAGATAGCGAGGGATTAAGTTTAAAATCATATTTGTGTCCAGCAAAAGTTTGGACAGTGGGATATGGAAGCACTGGTGAACATGTAAAACCTAGTATGACAATTAGTAAGGCTAGAGCAGAAGAACTCCTTAGAATTGATTTAAAGAGGTTTGAAAACGGTGTATATAGATTATTAAAAATCAAGCCTACACCTAACGAATTTTCAGCAATGGTATCCCTAGCTTTCAACATCGGATTAGGAAACTTTGCTAAATCTGAGGTATTGGAAAATCATAATAAAAATAAAAAATATGAAGCTTGTTTGAAGTTCCATAACTGGCGAAGAGGTGGAGGTAAAATATTAAAAGGGCTAGTTTTAAGAAGGATTAAAGAGGCTGAATTGTATATTAGATAACAAAGGGAGGAATTTTCCTCCTTTTTTTATTAAATAAATTTGCTTTTTAGGATAAATTAGGGTAATATATAATTAAGAAAGAAAAATAAATTAAATGGAGGTAACAAAATGGCAAGAGAAATCAAATTTAGAGCGTGGGATAATGAAAAAAATCAATATTATGTGCCAACTTTTAGAGCTTATATGGGAGAGTTAGAACATTTAGTGCTAGGTCCTTGTGGAGATTTAAAATTAATAAGGTATGATGGTGTTGATCACGAATCAATATTTCCTAATAGATTCATAAAAGAGCAATCAACTTGCGTTAAGGACAAGAATGGAATAGAAATTTATGAAGGAGATATCATTATAATTGATACAGAAGACGGACCTTATAAATCAGTTATGGAATTTGTCCATGATGAAGGTAATTTCGGGTCATTCGCTACAAGATTAATAGAAGAAATAGAATATGACGAAAAATATGAAGGTGGAATGGAAGTCGTTGGAAACATACATGAAAATAAAGAACTACTGGAGGCTTATAATGGAAAAACAGTATAAAATCGACAAATGGGGAAATAGTGGGAGAGTTTCAATACCTTCCTACATTTGGAAAAAATTAGGGTGGAAAGTCACTGATAAAGTGACTTATGATATTAAGGATGGAAAGTTGATCGTTAAAAAGGAGATATAAATGAAAAAATACAAAAAAATAAAATTAAATAAAAAAGTCTGCAATTTATGTAAATTTTGTGAAATGACAGAGGAAGATTGTTGGGTTCTTTGTTCTGATGAAGATGATAGAATTACATATGTAAAAAGAAAACCTTCCCATAGAAGAAAAACGCAATTAAGGATATTGAAAAGAAGAGGCGATAGATTATGAAACCAAAAACAGAAACTAAAACAGAAACCTTCTCAGCTCCTACAAACAACGAAGCTGAGAAGAAAGCGAATAAATGGTTGGAAAACTTCCATGAAGAGGATAGGAGCAAAAGGTCGGCGTGGAATGGGAAAGATGGAGAATTTAATGTGAGGGTTGTTGGAGTTATTAGGGGGTAAAATAGATGGGAAAGACATTAGTAAAACCTAAAATAGGTGAAACAACTTACACAAATGGAGGTCAAATTTTAATTTACACAAGACACGAAAGAAGCGATTATTCTGATAGTTTAGAGGTTAAAAGAATAGGAGAAATAACTAAAAGTTTATCATTCGACACCATTAAATGGGCTAACGATTGGTTGAATAATGAAGGGTTTAATTTCGAAATAGATTTAGCTGAAGATTTTAAAGATAGAATAACTAGACTGGAAAACGATATAAAACATAAAGAATCGGAATTAGAAAAGTTAAAATGGGAACAGTATTTTTATGAAAAAAATAAGGAGGTAAACTAATGAATGAAATCTTGGGGTTGGCTGGAACTTTGGCTATATGTGGTTGTTTTTATTTGATGGCGAGGAGCGAAAAACAAACAAACGAAAGGTTACAAAACAGAATAAATAAGTTAGAAATAGAAGGGCATGACTTATGGAACGAAAATTTAAGCAAAAAGAAAATAATAAAAGAATTAAAAAAAGATATTAGGAAACTTGATTACACTATCGAATTAAAAGAAGAGATTATAAAAAATCAAAAAGTTGTTATAGGTAAAAGGGATAAGGAGATCGAAGAACTTTGCAAAACAATTATTAAAAAAAACAATTATCTTGACGCTAAACAAGACATAATAAGAGCATATGCTTGTAAAATTAAAAAACAGGGAAACGAAATAAAGGAACTAGGCGAAACAATAATGTTTGATAATAATGTTATGATCCAAAAAACCGAAATGAATGAGTTTATGGAGAATAAAATAGTTAAATTAGATAGTGAATCAGAAGCTAAAACAAGTGAGATTTTGTACCTAAGAAGGAAATTGAAGAGAGTTAGAGCTAGTAGGTTGAAGAAGGTTATTAAGGCTGAAAAATTAATACAATAATTTAAAAGAGGTGATTATACCTCTTTTTTTTATTTATACTGGAAATATGGTAGAATTAAGGAAAGGGGGTGATTAAATGTATATAATTGAAGAGAGTGTAAAATTTTTTGACGAAGCTTTGTTTAATAAGGGAGATATTTTTACTATTACAATTGAAAGCGTTGAAAGAGCTGTTATAGTTTCTGACTGTACAAAAGAATTGCTGACAGGTAATGAAAGTTGTGCTAGTAGCCCAACTGGTTTTAGACCTTGTAGTATTAAGCCGGAAGATGTTGAATCAATAACAAGAATTTACGAAAATGTTTAGGAGGTGTAAGAATGACTAGTGGAGAAGACAGATACAAAGATTCCGCTCCAGTTGTAATTGATGCTAAATTACGGGCGAGTGGAGATGTAGTTGATTTGCAAAACAATGCTATCGACTTTCAAAATGCAGTACAGGATTTCAAAGATAGATCTCCGATACCAGACAAAGTTTTGCAATCAGATGGAACAATAGTTACTATCGCTGATGCTTTGGGAACTGGAGGAGGAGTACCGACGCCTGATCCTGGAATACTTGCAGATAATGAAATGGTTAAGGCTAATGTAGGCGGTACAGCTATAGTAGGGACTGGTGATACTAATACTGATTTATTGGTTGATTTTGGATCCAAGGATGTAGCTTGTAAAACTGTTATAACAGAATCAACTTCAGTAGATATAGGAGAAGGGTTGACCCTGTCTGACAATGGCGGAGATTTGGTAAATACTTCGAATGTTACTGGTAATAAGTATATACCGATAGAATCAGAATACGATAAAATCACTGGATCAAAGCACCCTAACTGGCCAGAAAGAGAACCTGAGATAGTAAAAGAAGTGACGCAGGGAGACGACACACAATCAATGATAGGTGTAACAAGTTATGTTGTTGTACCTACATCTAACGAAGATATTTCAAGAGTGTATATTAAATTTATAAACCCTGTTACGGATTTTAGAGCTAGAGTTATATCGAGTACAACAGGGAAAGTTGTTAAATATATACCTAGTAGAAACGATTTTAATAAAGATACTGGATTGTCTTTAGGTGCAGGAGAACAGTTTTTCGATGTTCCTGGTTCACTTAGAGAAGTTGTTGGCACAACTTTAACTGTGGAAGTTTTTGCAAACGAATCCATAGATGTTTTAGGGGACGGAGTGAATCCTTGGAGAGCTGTAGATAAAAACAGTATAAACATTGAAAACATGGCTTTAGAAAGAGACCTCGCTTTAGAATCTATAAGCACATCGTTAATTAATGGAGGTATAGTATCAGAAAATACACCTACAAGTGTCGATATAACGGCTGGAAAAGGTAGAATAGTTTCGTTCGATGCTCAAGGTGCACCTACAATTGCCGACGTATCTTGGGACGCCATGACTAACATAACGGTTTCAAACATAGGCACAGGTATAGCGCATAAAGTTGCAATTGGTGTAAATGGGGATGTCGTATTCTTAGATGAAACTACAACTCCGATAACCAATAGAGACTATATTAACTTAGCTATAATATCGCACCCTGCAAGTGTCATAAGTTCCATAATTAATAATGGATACAAAGGTCAAGAACTTTATTCTCAAATGTTAGACAACTTTGATACAATGGGAGTTACGAGAAAATCTGGTTTATCGGTAAATATAAACGCTAACTTAACATTTGCAAGAACAGCAGGTGTGCTTCAAGGTGTTGGTTCTGGTGTAGCATCTGGAGAGCGAGGGCAAAATATAAAGAGTTTTACAGCTTCTAGCCCAGCTACATTTGATAGAATACTTGGTATCACTAATTCGTCTGAGAGTGTTGGAGTAACAACAATAGATCCTGGTTTTTGGGATAACGGATCAGGCACAAAGGCGGCCATAGGTTTACCTTCCCAACAAGCGACAATAATTCATATCTATCAAGCTATTTCAGGAACAACAGGGATAGTGGTATTATACGGACAAACAATTTATCCTACATTAGATGATGCGATACTAAATGCTCCAACTGATATACCGGATTTACCAGAAGTATTACAAGGAAACGCTAACTTGATTGAAAGAATTGCTGTTATAAGTGACGCTACCAACTTGCAAGATCCATTACAAGCTCAAGCTTTAGGAGGAGTTAAATTTGGTACAGGATTAGGAGGAGCCGGATTCGGAAATGTTTCAGGTGGTGGAGATTACTTCGGTGTTTCTTCTTCTACAGCTGATGAAATACATACGTTTGCAGACAATGGAGGCCATACAGCTAAATCAGGATCAGATTTAACTGCCGTTTCTGGAGTATTAAAAAGAATAACTGCAGCGGGAAATGCTGAATTACAATCCGGTAATGGAATATCGAAAGTTAATGTTACGCCAACTAATGTAATTATCACAGCAAAAAATAACGCAGGATCTAACACAACATCATGGACGTTATCAGATTCAAACGGTATTTTATTTGGTGGTTCTGCGTTAAACGTTGATGGCGGGAATGGATCTATAGGTTACAGGTCTAGTACAAGCGGAACTCTTAGAACACAAATGTATTGGAATCAAGTAGAAAACCAAACACATATATCTCACAATGGTACTACAAGCAGCCCTAACTCTGACATGGTTATGGCTAATGATTCAATAACTATTGAATTTTCAAGTAATAAAGCTATGTCAATTAATAATTCCGGACAATTAGATGTAGATGGGAATAACTCAGATGTAGCAATTAATTTAAACGCTGAATTAAACAATGATTCAACGATAAATTTTAAAGAAAATAATGCTATAGTTACTAATCTAAATTGGGATGCTACCAACGGAAGATTCATGATTGACGCAGGAACTACTTCTATTGAAGTTAACCCAACAACTGGAAATTTAAATATTGCTGATGGTGCAGATGGTAACGCTAATTTCTTCTTTGGTAGAATAAAATTAGAGAACCCAACTAATGAACCAGCTTATTTGCTTTATGATTCGTTAGGTAATCCATTAGGTGGTATAAGTTGGGAGCCTGAAACAACACCTTATTTAAGCGTTTTCACAGGTAATATAAATTCTAAAGGAGGAGAGGTTAGGATTTTCGAAGACGGTACAGTGGAAACAACAACTACAACAGCAGCATTTGTTCCCCCGCAAGTAACATCAGTTGAGCGTAACGCAATTAGTCCAGTGGGTATTGTTTCTGACACTGATTTAGGGATCTTATTCCACGGAGATGGGGTAGAGTGGACACCACTAAGCATTAATGTGTCACTTATAGGAAGAGTTATAGTTCAAAATAACATACCTCTATCTGGAGTATTTCAACCAATAACAACAGGAACATTTGCATTCTACGAGATAAAAGGCCAAACAGCTACACCTAATTTCACTAACGGTATATGGACGTGTCCAATTTCCGGAACATACCAATTTAATCTAAGTGGATGGGCTTTCACTGGTTCAAGTTCGGATTCTCAATGTAGATTCTACACCGCTGTTAACGGATTAAATTACGGTGATATTCTTTATCCTGGTGTTGACCAAGTGACAAAGAATGGCGCTGGATTAGCGGTTAATGGTATAGTAAAATTAGAGGCAGGAGATGAGGTTCAAATATCATATAGCGTTTTAAGTGGTACAGGTTGGGAATTAGACAACTTTAGATGGGATGTATCAAGAGTAGGGTCATAGTACAAGGAGGTATAAAGATGTTGAACGCATTCACGAGCGAAGAAAAAGCTAAATTAGCGGCATTGTCAGAAACTAGTGGAACAGAAGAAAGACTATCAACGATCAGAACTTTATCGTTGGTAACTAATGGGTCAGAACAAATTATAGGTTTTGATCCTGCGCAAACTTCCGTTTCAAACGGATTTACAGTTAATGCAGGGGGCACAATAACAACTGTTGTAGATGGATATTACGAAGCAGACTTATCGTTATATATAGATAAATCAGGTGGAGTAGGTTTTAATTTCTCGTTATGGATAGAAAGAAAACCTTTATCAACTGGAGTTTGGGAATTGAGCGATGGTGCAAAGGCTAATCCTATAGTTTATGATGATGGCGGTCAAGCTTTGTCATTTGGGGCACATTTTAACGCTTTGGCAGGTGATGAATGGAGAGTAATGGTTAAGAATAATTCAGGAGCAGGATCGTTTATAACGGTTTCTCAGGTTGTCACTTTGGGAACGATAACACAACCGGCAGCAGCATTATCAGCTCATAAAATTGGGCCCGTTAATGTTTAAAACTATAAGTACCTCTCAGGGTGGTTCTGACTGCATATTTTTATTAATAATTATGCGTTTTTAGTAGAAACGATATAAATTTTAGAACGGTTTAAAAGCCGTTCTTTTTCATTCGCTTGTTTTTGCACGTTTTTAAGTGTATAATGTAACAAAGGTTTTTAAAACGTCTTACAATTGAAATTAGGGGGTCTAAATGGAATTTTATTTAGTTATAATAGGCTGTATACTTTCTATTATAGGAGGCCTACTATTGTTTATTCTAAATATGATATTAAGTAACACGAAAGAGAACAGGAAGGATATAAAATATATTTTGGAACGCATGAGTGATCATTGTGTTAAATGTGGAGGTGGTAAGGATGGAAAAGAATAATTTGAAGATAGGTGGAGTTATGATTGTTTGTTTAATTGTTGGAGCAATGATGGGGAGAGTGTCGCCAATAAGTAATACAGCTCAAAATGATAATTCTAGCAAGGTGTTTGTGACACAGGAAATTCCAGGAAATTTACAGAAAAAACAGGATTTTTCAGGAAATTCCAGGAAATTCCAGGAAAAAATAAATGTAAATTCTGCTAGTAAATTGCAATTAAAAAAACTTGATGGTGTAGGAGAAAAAAAAGCGGACCTTATAATTAAAGGGAGGCCTTATAAAACAATTGAGGAACTTTTAGAAAAGGGTATCATAGGCAGAATAGCTTATCCTAAAATTGAGCCTAATATAACTGCGGGGGAATGATATGGACCCTACAAATATGCTCGAAATTGTAAAAGGCGGAGCTACTACAGTTATATCTGTTATCGCATTAATACTTTTAAATAATTTTTTTAAAGAGAGTAAAGAGAAAAGAAAGGAAGATGGAGAGGAAAAAGAATATTATAGAAATAAAATAGACATGAAAGATGATAAAATCGAAAAGATAACTGGAGAATTCACAGAATTAATAAGAAAAGATCTCCAGGAAGTTAAAAATGATGTAAGAAGAATCGCGGATAAAATCAAATAGGAGGAATTAAAAATGAATTGGTTAAAAATTATCGATGGTGTAGCAGATGTAGCAAAAATAGCAGGAACAGTAACAGGAAATCCTATAGTAGTTGGAATAGGTGGAATAATAGATCAAGCCATCGACTCAGAACACGATAACGAAGAGTTCTTGAATGAACTATCAACCGAGAAGTTGCTTATCTTGAAAAATGATATAGAAAAAATATTATATAAGAGATAAAAAATAAATTTAGCCTTAGGGCTTTTTTTATTATGGTATAATTATATAAAAAGGAGGGATAAAAATGATATTGGATATAATTTTGAAAGAAGATCAAGAAACGAAATTAAGGTTTGGTCCATTAGTTCAATTTGATTATAATTCGCACGAGATAAACATCGAGATAATCAATTCGGATGGAGTAAAAGAAACCGTGCTGCCCGAAATACTAGAGATAGTTTACTGCAAAGATGATGTGTCGATCGCAACAATAGAAGTTCCTAAAAGTACTGCATTGCCACATTTATCAACCGTTCCATTTTTACAAGAAAGCGGAACTTATAAAATACAATTTTCTTATAAAGATGATACCAGGGATTATATGAAAACATTCGCAGGGACCATTAAATTTACAGCGCAAGTATATTGTGAAGCGGTTAACGGGATACCAAAGCCTGAATACGAGGACCTGAGAGAAACTAAAACCGACAAAGGGGGGTACACGGGTACTTCACAGGATTTAAAGGGCGAAATAGACCAAATTAATACAGATATAGGTGATTTAAAATTCGATGATTTAACTGATACCCCGGCAACTAAACAAGATAAATTTATAAAAGGTAACACTACATCAGGTAATTTGGAGTATACAGATATAATTGAATCGGATATAACGGATTTAGATAAATATACACAAATTGAAGTTGATGATTTATTAGATGGTAAAGTTGACAAGGTTGCAGGTAAAGAACTATCGACTAATGACTATACCGATGCAGATAAGGATATTGTGGGCGACGCACTCGTTAAAGGAACGGGATACGATGATGTTAAATACCCTGATGCTAAGGCTATTACTGATGAAGTAGAACAAAAAATGTATGCTTTAGATAGTAGAAATGTTTTTGTTTTTGATTCTAAAGACAGGAATTTAGAAAATTTACAACATGGAATTTATGTTAAAAACCCTTTAACTAACGGGGATGGAACTATTCGCGGAGAAGATGCTGATAGTATGGCAGGGGTGTTTAATGATAGTAATGGTTCGTTCTATTGTGGGGAAGGGTATGAGAATTTATCCGCAACACAAGATCAAAAAGGAACTACATGGTCACCTAGAGACGATGCTACAATGGTATACACTGACTTAAATAATGGTTGGTTTAGATTACAAGGTGTTGCACCAACGCTTTCTCCATTATTTGGTCAATTATTAATAGATTTAGAAAACATAGAATCTTCATCTAGTTTGACCATTAAAAATAATGGTAATGAAAATGTTTTTTTTAGAAATAGAGGGCAAACAAGTTCTGAGCAAATAAGCGTAGGTCAATCATTAAGGGTTACAAGCACAGCTCAAATTTCTCCCAATTCAGACAGATTGTACCTCGCTACAACAACCGCTAATGCTAGTTACGATTTAGAAATTAAAATGGATTTAACTTGTGTAGAGGGTGATAAAGAGTTTTTTTTCATCAAAGACACCGCCCCCGATGGTAAACTAATCATCAAAGAGGGGTGGACTAGTGCGACGCATAGTTTTATAATAACTGGAAAAGCTACTGATCCAACAGTTACTTTAAAAAGATTTTATTTGTGCTCACGAACTGGATCTGGAACAGTCGAAACTGCTATTTATGATTTTCCATTGAATAAATTAGGTTTAAAATATATCGCAGTAGTTTCAAATCAATATAGACGAATATTTTTCGAAGATGGTTCATCAGACAGCTTAGGTTTAAATAATGCTGAACTTAGCGATGGAGAAGCTATTTCTTTCACTAGATCGATTATAGACCAAAGACCAGAAGAAATTTATAATATATTCTCATATGAAGGTTCTTTAAACGAAACTGAATTTCTAGTTGAAAAAGAAAAAATAAAATCAAATAAATTCCATTTAGAAAACACAGGTGTTTACGAACCTGTGCCTGGAGCTAAAAAAAGAGCTAATGCTAGTGGTAAAACTAAAAACTTTGTAATGTTGGAGAACCAATCAACCAATATAGAATTAGTTGAAACTAATAAATTTGTAACTACAAGAGCTGACGATGGAACAGAGAGAAAAGATAAAATAGATAGTGTGGGAGTTATAACGAATATAAGTGGTGGAGCAGGAATTGAGGATGTCGGCGGATATATTAGGCTGACAGTAGCAACTAACCCGGGGGTAAATACTAAAGTTAAGGTGGTGATTGAAAATGTCGAATAGAATAGATTATTTTTTAAAAGAGAGATCTAGAGTATTTATACCTAATCATAAACAATGGTCACAATTATTTAATAGGTGCCCTGAGAATGACGTGAAAGGGATTAGAGAGGTAGAAGGTGAGAGTGTCGAGGTAATAACAGGATATGCTTATTTTATGCGTCAAATTAAGTATATGGATGAATGGGAACAAGAAACAGAAACAATAGAAGGCGAAGAGGTGTTGTTGACAGCAGAACAATATTTGGAAAAACATTTTGACATTGTTTGGGGGATGTAGTATAATTAATTACAGTCGTGAATGGCTGAAAAGTTGATTCTACAATCTTGATCGTGTCGAAAGCGGTTGAGCTACCAGTGACGAGACTGGTTACAAAACAATATATCTTGCCCGAGATATCAATAATTTATTAATAGCACCTATTCCATTGACGGGCATCTTTGGGATAGGTATTTTTTTACAATTTATTAAGCCTATACTAATCAAAAGTGGCTATAAAGTAGATTCCGAGAGCAGACGGAGTGAGGGAGCGATCCTTTAGTTAAATGCTAGTTTGGTAGGTAACCCAGAGTTAATGAGAAATCATTAGAAGTTAAAAAGTCTCGAAAGAGAATCCAAGAGGGCTGGGAATTGGTGTAATAATTTTAACTTGTGTACGATAAAACGAATAAGCGACAGTAAGAATCGTTAATTTGATATTCACTCTTTACTAGGGTGAACTCTATCCAAATTGCGCTCTTGTTGAATTGTTAACGTTTCAGGAGGTAAGATGAATAAATATAAAGAAAAGTATTATAAGTATCTTAAAAGTAGCAAATGGAGGCTTAAACGACAACAGAAGTTTGACCAAGCAGGTAGACGATGTGAAGAGTGTGGAAGTTTAAATAAATTACATATACACCATTTAACTTATGACAGATTGTATGTTGAAAGGTTGGATGATTTAAAGGTATTATGTGAGACTTGCCATATGAAAGCACATGGAAATATAAGTAAAGAAAAATCAGCGAAGAATAAAAAAAGAATAGAAAATAGGGTTAAATTAGTAAAAAAAGGTGTAGTTAAGAAATATGATAGAAACCATTATGATGACTATGTAGAAAGAGAATCTAAAACTTTATGTGAAGAGTGTCATCCAGGTTGTCCACATAGAAGGCAATGTTATAAGTATGAGAATTAATTAATATGGAGGTTTAGAATGAGACCAGAAGAAAAGATTAAAAATTTAGAAGAAGAATTGAATGAAGCAAAAGAAACTATCAAGCATATGCAAAAAAGCATAACAGAGTTTATAGAAAAATCAATTAAAAAAGAAAATGAAGCTAATGAAGTGATAGACAAATTGTCACATTCGTTACACGAACAACTGCAGGAAGTTAAATTCCTAAGAGCTGTACTTAAAAAAATAGTTGATGTAGATTAAGAGCCTAAAAGGTTCTTTTTTTATTTAAACAAAATTTTGTGGTATAATTACTAAAAGGAGGTGCAACCAATGAGTGATACAACTAACAAAGAAAAAGCTAGACAACTGTATGAAAGCGGATATGGAAGTTTAGCGAAAGTAGCGGAATCATTAAGTGAAAAGGTTAACACTTTAAAATCATGGAAAAAAAGGGATTCAGACAGTGGCGATCCTTGGATAAAATTGGGAGCTAAAAAAAAACAAACGGTTGCAACCAAAACAGA
>NMRB01004265.1:0-10046 GCA_002633025.1 Notospermus geniculatus
TCCACCCAGGTGTATAAATGGGTACCGGTCGGAAATGCTCGGATTGTAGCGCTGAATGAGCAGCTCATCTGAGTTCTACTGAAAGGTTTCAGGATAGACTGGGGTTAAAGTGTCAAGTCGGATGACACCTCTACCATTGTTGATATCAGACTATAAACCCGAACTTTAACTTTAACTTTAGATCTTTTTTGATACGAAGCATTTTCTCCAAATTTTTCCAGACTGATGAAGGATACGAATAAACTTGTGAACCGTTGCATCTACGTCAACGTCCTGAAGGCGACAGGGAATGAGGAAATGTTTGGCAAGTGAGTAAAACGTGGGTGTCAGGGTGGCGCAGTAGAAACATCGGCGCCTGCCACCACTAAGGTCGCGGGTTCGATCCCCGGTCGTGCAAGTGGCTTTATGTGGTAGAGAGGGCGATCTCTCCTCGACATCGTAGGTTTTCTCCGCGGGCTCCGGTTTCCTCCTGCATATTGTTAATAATGCCCAGTATTGTTTGATGAGTAGCTATAATGCCCTAAGGTGGGCGCTTGCACTCCTGAAATAATATTTTAAAGCGTGGATTTCCATCATTTATTGTAAAAAAACTCCCACCTACTATGTGTGGCGGTCTAGGAAAACCCGTCGATATCGCTGAATGATCAACGAGGGCTGTCATAACAGGCTGTTTACCTGTTATGTAGTACATTTCAGCTGTTAAAATGTGCGGGTTGATCAAGGCCATTAACACTTTCCTCAAATAGTATCAAATTTGTGACCCGCTCTGGAAGAAGCAGATGCATGTCGCTCTTAGCTTGGCAGGTTGAAACCAATGTTTGTCAGTTTCAATATTGTCTGTCTGTTACGAAATCTGAAAGAATCTATTTCTTCCATTTTCTCCTGGTGTCATCTTGGTTCTTTGAGGCTCACCTTCTGAGCGACATGCGTCTGCTTCTGCCAGAGCGGGTCACATTTGTCCAACACTGGTTTGTTCAAGTAGAGTTGAAATTGGATCTTGCAAAACTAACTCCAAATTTATCATTGCAGGTTTATTGATGACGGTGGGTGGGACATATTGAATGTTTGGCTGCAGGACGCCAAGTCAGAAGAAAATACTCCTTTTCTGATTGAGTTGCTGCAATTGTATCAGATGATGCCCGTCAAAAAGTTCTCTGTCGATTTACTAAAGTCAAACAATTGTGCTAAAACTATCAAAGGCCTCTGCAAGTTGGCCGAGACAGAAGGTATGTGAAATACTTTCTTTATAATATAGTTAGAGGAGACCTGATAGCCACGAGGTTATCGCGTCCGCATGGTAAGCGGTAGGTCCCGGATTTGGACCCAGCCTGGGCCTTCTGGGATTAATCATCCCGGGCTCTTCACATCCGTCACATGGGACAGTATGCCGTGGTGTCTTGTACCTTGTGCCTTTACAAGGACAAGTGAAGGTCATGAGTTGCTCGAGATGGTCTCATTCATACTTGTCAGGCCCAATGATGCTTTGGGTTAGGCCCTGGTGGAAAAATCCTGTCCAGTCAGACATTTGTCTAAACGATCTCAAGTCCAATGCTTGGAAATCAAAAATTTGGATTCTAAAATGTGTTCATTTAGGAAAAACACTGGGTTGTATTTTAGAACGTTCGTTAACGTTAAGGTCCACCTTAAATCTATTGTTCTCGATGGTTTTACAATAGACTTAAGGTGGACCTTAATGTTAAGCGACGTTCTAAAATACGACCCACTGTTTTTATCGAAAATAATGCAAATTGCGAATATATTGTCAATATATCTTGTCAATCATAAAAATTATGGTTTTGTTTTCAGAAATCAAGAGTGTTTCAAATGAGATTGTTGAGAGGTGGATGGACAGAATACGTGAAATCCGTGAAGGTGACGCGACAGAAAATGTGGAAAATTCTACAGGTATGAATATGCTGTATTTCAACTATTGCCACATGGAGCAATTTGAGATTATAAGACAATTGTGTATCTATGATTTGTAAATTTCTTCAGCCTGCAAAACTCCTAAAAATGGAGTGGGGATTATTCGTCCCTGTGCTCAGTTCTGCTTTCTGTCTTTTTAGGTGATAAATCTGATGCAAAAAAGAAGAAAAAAGATAAAAATAAGAAGACCGAGAAACCAAAGGATGTTCAGGTGAAAAATGAACCCGCGGACGGCGAGGAGGGTTCGAAAATGGAGGAGGGAGAATCAACGGAGAAACCAAGGGATGTTAAAATTAAGGACTTGAAGGACAAAATTAAGGAGGAAAAAGAGAAACTTGATAAAGGTAAACATAAACATGATCATCATCGGCATCATCATCATAAGTCATCGAAAGATAAGGAACATCGTCATCACAGCAGCAACGGAGAAAAGTCGGATAAACATAGACATGATAAACACCGACATCATGATGAGAAAAAGAAGGAAGGCTCAGGGTCGAGTTCACGGCATAGGGATAGAATCTCGTCCAAAGACTCCGATTCCAGTTCTCAAGATAATAAGAAAGAGGGAAGTGATGGAAAGAAAGTGGCAGTGAATAGTGCGAAAAAAGACGATAGTAAGAAAGTGGATGGAGTTAGTAAAAAATCGGAAAATAAACGGACAAGTGACCATTTGACGAATAGTACTAAATCAAAAGTTATGAAAACTTCTTCCTCGAAGGATGTTAAGGGTAAAGACTCTGAGAAAAAGGAGGTGAAAGATCGGCCGAAAACGGTTAAACCGTTCACGACAAAATTCCGTGATACCGGTTTGACGGAGCCTCCGTTGCCTGCAAGACGGAAAGTTGAAGAAGCCGAGAGGGAGAAGTTAAAGTTGGTTATCAAGAAGACACCGTAAGTATTTTATTCTTGCCAATAATCTGATATCTCAAAAAACTTGCTTATTTTGGGGTGCGCAGTGATCCGGTGGTTGGGCGTTGCACTCGCATCCGAGAGGCAGTGGGTTCAATTCTCAGTCGAGTTGCCACTTTGTACTCCAACTTGTCTTTGATCAGCCACTCCTCAAGTTCTCCAGAAAGGTTTCTGGAGAGTCTTGGGTAACAATTTAAAGCACTTTGGAGACTGCAATAGACAATTCTATCTTGAATTCGCAGCTCTTCGCACTTCTGCCGAAATTGCAACCACAACCTCCATTGAAACCAGCTGACGTGATGCAATCCATGATTCAGCAATGGTCCACTCTGACGCAACGTTGTCGAAGTCACTGTCGTTGGATTCTCTGTGTCAAGTCATTCAGTTTCAGACCGAGGTTGTGGTTGCAATTTCAGCGGAAGTGCGCTGATCTTTCTCGTTTACGTCAATTTGAGAATTGTCTATACAGTGGAAGTGCTGTGGCGAGACTTGACGACGTACGCAATTTCACTTGTGTTGCCATTTTTTTCAAATGATCAAAAAGGTGGTGGTGCGTCTCACTTTCAGAATCAAATTGCCGAGAATTCCAAAGATTGGAAGAGCAACGTAAGCGAGTTATCCCCTCCCTATTTCATTTAGTTGATTCATTTTCTTTCTTTCTATTAACCCCATGTTTTGTTTCCAATCTAACACAATAGGCTGCAGTGGAGAATTTGGCCCGGGTAATTGAGCGCACCATGTGATTGCGCACCGTGTGATTGCGCACCGTGTGATTGCGCACCATGTGATTGCAATGTGAACTGGTCTTATGTACATTACACTCAGCAGACACAATCATTTCATCTTTCGCTGATTGTAGTTCGCAAATATTCTCATCAAATAACTTCATCACAACAGTTCTCAAAAATAAAATACATGTAGTATATTCACTGGGGTGTTCTGCTGAGTGCACTGTGATTTGAGGCCAAATTTGGAGCATACAATACACCAAAACGATATTGTCCCTTCCCTGTACACATGGTCCGCAGAAATTGTCCCACGCCTGCACATGGGTGGACGGCAGTCAGTAGTCATTCGCCCAAAGCTTCTCAGTAAACAGCACTTTGTGAAAGCTGATGCTTTTTGTGGTTGTATTGTCAATGAATAAAGGTTGTGAGGGATATCTAAGAACTGAAGTCCAAGATTTTATCCTGGCTTTACCCAGTGCCAAGATTTTATCCTGGCTTCCCAGTGCCAAGATTTTATACTGGCTTTACCCAGTGCCAGGATTTTATCCTGGCTTTACGCAGTGCCAAGATTTTATCCTGGCTTCCCAGTGCCAAGATTTTATCCTGGCTTTACGCAGTGCCAAGATTTTATCCTGGCTTCCCAGTGCCAAGATTTTATACTGGCTTTACCCAGTGCCAGGATTTTATCCTGGCTTTACCCAGTGCCAAGATTTTATCCTGGCTTTACCCAGTGCCAATTTTCTCCTACATTCACCAATTCTACAGCTAAAGCCACCCATACACGTTCAATATTATTGCACAATATGGGGACCAAAATGGGCAATATTATTGCCAATCTTTCTTCCACCCATCATGCTAGAAGCACATGCCCCTATTTTGGGCCCCATATTGTGCAATAATATTGGTCGTGTATGGCCGGCTTAAAAAAAACATTGTTCAATCATATGCAATCCTAATAATACCTGGCTGAGCTCACGTTCAGTAACATGCAAATGTTCCAATTTTCTGTCCTCAGTTCTTCCCAACTACACATTAAGCATGAATAAAAAAGTATTTGAAAAGTACTCCAACACATCCCTCTCTTCTGTCTCCTTCAGGCACTGCTCCTCGTTAGAGTTTCTTGCACAAAAAGTTGGCTTTCAGTGGGCTAGGCCTAATCACCATTATTGCTTTCCTTACGATTTACGCTGAGACCTATCCCATGAAGCACTGCCCCACAGTGTTCTGATACACCCTAAGGCTAAGAATCCATTCACGCGATTTTCGTGCCGCGCGATGTTGCATCCTTTGTCCACGACCAACGCGGCGGAAACAAACAATGCTTTCAAGCGTCTGCCGCTCGAAAATCGCGTGAATGGACAGCCAGCCTAAGAGAGCCAACTTCAGCAAGAAAACTCCAGCAGAGCAGTGCCTGGGCCAGTGACGGCCTTGCAACACTATCCTCCCATGACGAAAGCAGTATCTCCTTGATCAGCTCTATTTTGAAACAAGAAGTACAATGTGGTGTAGAGTTAAGCTTTTATGGCAGTTGCTCTTCCTCCCCTGATCTTGAGTAACGATACTGCCTTTACCATTGCGAAGGGCAGAAATTTGGACATTCATTCTGCATATCTTTAAATAGAGAGAGACCATATCATTTCTGAAAACCCGCATTTGCCAATAACATGAATAATTGCCATTTGGCTACAAGTCCATTCACTCTTGTAGCCAAATACTCTATCCATTTGGCATTTGGCTACAAGTCCGTTCACTCTTGTAGCCGAATACTCATTATCCATTTGGCTACAAGTCCATTCACTCTTGTAGCTAAATACTCATTATCCATTTGGCATTTGGCTACAAGTCCAGTCTTGTAGCCAAATATTCATTATCCATTTGGCTACAAGTCCATTCACTCTTGTAGCCAAATACTCATTACGGTATCCATTTGGCTACAAGTCCATTCACTCTTGTAGCCAAATAACCATACTGGTGATCTCTTGTGGTGGGAATCAAAAGAATTGTGCCCGTGAAATGTGTGCCATGAAAATCAACAAACTCTATGCAAACTTAGTGAGAAGCTTGGTTGCAAAAAGGAAAGGTCGTGTAACCAATGGCAACAAGGACAACTACATTTTTATCCAGCTTGGCCGCTAGGCCCAGCAGGGCTTATGCCGTGGTTGGGGTCATTGAATGGTAGTCTGTCGTGCGTTTGGTTTGTTAGTGCTCTAGCACCTTTATTTTTAAACCTGAGTAGGATGTGCTTTCTCAAGTTTGATATGAAGAAATCTCATGTGTATGTGTTTCTTTTTTCCCCAGGAGTGGCAGTGCTATGGTCACATCCAGTTCAAGTACCACGTCGACGAGTTCGGACACAAGTACTACTACAACAAAGCCTGTCGAAAGGAAACCGCGACCTGTCCTACCAGCGCCGGTCGTCCGAACAAACAGTTACGAAAACCAGAAATCGCCGACCGAACCACCAGGCTCAGGGAAAGTGAAACTCATTCCGCCGCAGAGACGACCGAAGGCTTATGAATTATCGGACAGTTCAGATTTTATGAATGCTTTGATCGCTCCGGCGCCTGTTGCGCCGATTAAGAAAAAACGGAAGACGAGTATAGGGAATGCAAAACCGCCATCGACGCCGCCTTCCCCGCCTACCCCGACAAGAAATGTGCCATCGGTAAATTTACTTCGCATGTTTCTGTTACTAGGATTGGTTGTTCATCTTCATATAGACAAATCCCAAATTGACATAAACAAGAAAGATCTCCGCACTTCTGCCAAAATCGCAAACACAACCTCCGCCTGAAACTGAATGACGTGACGCAAAGAACCCCACGGCAGTGACATCGACGATGTTCTGTCAGAGTCAACCATTGCTGAATCATGGATTGTGTCACGTCAGCTGGTTTCAAATCATCGAGGTTGCGGTTGCAATTTCGGCGGAAGTGCGCAGATCTGCGAATTCGGGAGTCGTCTATTGAAAAGTGTAAATGGCTCATATTTTAGTGCAAAGTCACAGTGTAAAGTGAAAATTCGCATTGAATGATTGAAAAGTTTGGATTTGCATTGAAAAGTGAAAGATCAAATTGAAAATTGAAATTTACATACCGGACTCACATTGAAAAGTGTGACTCACGCTGAAAAGTCAAATTGAAAACTGAAAATTTACAGAGGAAAGTGCGATTCACATTGAAAAGTGTGACTCACAAGTCACATTGAAAAGTGTGACTCACATTGGAAGTGAAAAATCACATTAAAAACTGAAAATTTACATGGAAAAGTGTGAAGCTAGAAGCTTGTCGATGCCTGTGGTGCTTTTCTTGTTCAAAATTTCCATTGTTCTGTAATTACAGTTCTATAAAGAGACCCTCGATACGGCTGAGGATAAGGAAAAATTAGGTGATAGTCAAGATTTCCCGATGACAGAAGCTGAACAAGGTAGGCAGTAGTTCTACTTCATTGCTAATTTGTGGCAATCCCACTATTCCTTTCAGTGAGAAATTGATGTGGGTCATAAACCTGAGTGGTTTCAATGGATGGTGTGTGGTATGCTGCAGGCATTATTGCCAAATTGTAGCAGCATTGCAATGGTGGCAATGTTCCTTTCAAGAAGTGGTTGACATGGGTCCTAAACCTGAATGGTTTCAATGGATCTTAGTTCAAATTGTGGCCAACACTCTACCTACGGTCCTCAATGATGCAATTGCTTTCAAGAAGAAACTGACACGGGTCCTATACCTGAAAGGTTCCAATGGAGATTAAGTTCATATTGTGGGAAACACAGCATTACAGTACTTGCAATCCTTAATGGTATTGTTCCTAACAAAATGAAATTGACCTACCTGAATGGTTTACAGTCAATTTCCCTGCTGCAGTGATTTCCGTTTTCTGATTCAGTCAATTTCTATTTTCCGTTTGCAGCCAAAGCAGCATCCGAAGCCAATATGGGTAGCGGTGATGCAACGATAAGAGATCGGTCTGATGGAGATTCCAACAGCAGTCACAGCTCATCGAACAACGGGAAGAAAAAGAAGAAAGTATCTTGGAAAGATGACAAGAATCTGCGAGCGGTGTTTTTCTTTGAACTTGACGAGACGGAAAGAGGTTAGTCTCTCTTTAATCAGTGACACAAATGATGCCCATAGTTTTCTATGGGTGAGTCGCCCATAGAGAGCCAGCTTGTTTGAGAGAAAACTCTCGTTGGGTGACGTCTTGAGATTACTCCAGGCCTAGTGTTCTCGATGAAGCATATGTGACCCGATCTAGCCCTTTCATTACTGGCATGTATGGTCACCAGCTTACGGAGGCCATTTTAGTTTTTTTTGTGACTTATACTCCAAGATTTACTGTATGAAGAAGTGAAGAGAAACTGAATAAACAACGATGACCCAGTGACCGGGTCCCATGGAAATTTCGTGGGGGTTTGGATGACCCGGTGACCGGGTCCCACGTAAAGAAAGGGCTAGCAAAAGTAGGCACGTCGCAAACGAGAAAAGGGTTAACGGCCTTACAACACAATAGCTGAAATGTACGTCTCTGCAGGTTGACAATAGTAGTGGACAGCAGTGGTAATAGTTGTGTAAACTGATGACCAATGATAATCACCTGCAACATGCGCCTACTTTTGCTAGATCGGGTCACATATTTCTGGCCATGGGACCTTCCACTGTGGTCCAACATTGCTGCGGTATTGTGCAGCTGGGGAGAAAATGTTTCCTGTGACTTTGATCATGTCACATTGAGTTTGAAATACCTGAAGTTAATTTCACCTTGATTTTCTCATTTCCCAGTGAATGTCAACAAGCACAATTTTGAAGACATGAAGAAGCAAGAAATGGCAACAGAACGTCATGGGATAGAGAGAGCAAAGATCATCAGTGCTGACAAAATGACTGAGAAGATGGGGGTAAGTTAATCGTGGCTGCTATCCACTAGCATTTAGATCAGATACATTGACACCAATGCCTGTCAGATTGTCTGCATCTTCATATTTCTGCACCTAGTTAAAGCAAGCACAAACACGAGTGGCCCCGGTCAATAGGAAGCTTTACTGCCGTTAGAGGGCAGCACCAGTTAATGGTCCTAGAACGCCGCAGAATTTGACGTCACAGAGAAGAAGTGCATGCCGCAATGTCATCCACAATGATGTGTGGCCGTGGCCTATGTCTGTGAAGTCAACTTGACTCATGACAGGAAAATGAGTCGGAATGCGCCGGAAAGAGGACCCAAGATGACACCAGAGAACAGCAGCAGAAATGGACAAAGTCAAATTTCATAATGGGCAGACAATGGGTGATTTCAAAGTTGGTGTTAACACCAGGTGTTAACACTGACACCAACACTAACCCCCATCTCAACACCAACTTTGAAGTCAAACAACGGTGTTGACTGGGACCTGGTGTTTTGGGCATCAGTTCAACACCAAATACCAACACCCGGTGTGGACCAAACACCAGTGTTGACACCAGTGTTCACTCTCGGTGTCAACACCTGTCATGGTGTTTGGGGGTCTGGGTAGACACCAACACCAACACTGACACCCAACACTAACACCAACACCAACTTTGAAATCACCCAATGCTGAAATCAACAAACCGTTGGTTCACCTTGGGTCTTCTTCCGTGTGCATTCCAACTCATTTTGCTGTCACAGGTCACAAATTTGTGACGTTCTAGGACCGCCACAGGTGGTGGCCACTGGTGGCAGGAACGTCTCCCATTGCAAGCAGTTCCATGAATTCACCTAAGGTTACTTTATGAACTTGTCGTGCTTCAGTCCAAAAGTGGACATTCTTTTCTATATTTGGATTCTTCATAATCTTCACTTCCCCTCATTTATGAAAATAAATATTTCAGTGGCAAAGACCATCACTGATCTCGAACCTGCCGCCGCGAAGTACAGAATATGGTGCTAGGAGTACAGAGAGAGACGTCCAACGTAATCGTGAACAAGGAGTTCTTCAGGCCATCTTCTTCTCCAAGGACATGTAAGTATTGAATCAACAGCCAAATGCCAAATACAGCATTATGCAGGGTCCCCGCCAGAGGGTCCTTTGGGTACAAATATAGTACCCTGAAGAAATTTGAGGGTACGATATAGTACCCTGGAAAAATCACTTCAGTAATGTTTTTCTTAAAGGAGCACGGTATTGCCACTTTTTCTCGACAGCCGGCGCCACTGTGCCACTCTCCAACCCAGGGACCAACGACGTATTGGCGAGTTGACCCGATTTCCTCCATACATTTTGTAATGCATTTTTGTAGTTCGTACTACTGCCGCTAGGTGGCTCCCTCTACGTCGGCAGTCAAATAACGCATTTGAGATCCAATACCGTGCTCCTTTAAATTTGTTACATTTCAAATGCAACTTTCATGCAGAAGGAAGACTAATTTTGCATTTTGGAGTGTAAAAAATGACTCTGGAGGCCTTTATTAACAGAAAAAAATTTTGAAAAAATATTTTTTTTAAAATTCTTTTGAAATTTTTTTCTCC
>NMRB01004265.1:25832-36861 GCA_002633025.1 Notospermus geniculatus
GACTGGTACTGGATTTCCGTGTGCGTCTGCTGGCCTTCGCCGAAACAAGCCGGGCACGGAGACTTCAGCGTCCTGGCAATAACACCCGGCGCGATCACTTGCTCCGTCGTTTGCGGTTGTTTCTTCTTTTCCCTCTTCTCCTTCTCCATCCGGCGTTTCTCCTGTTTTTGGGCGCGTTTCTGAGCCTCGAACACCATACGATCGATCCGCTCCTTGTCATGTTCCAAATCGCTCAAGTAATGATAATGATTTTCGGCCTCCGGTGTTTGCGTACTGTACTTATCCCCGTAACCGTAATCAACCGTATCATTGTCTGTTAGCAATCGTCGTGAGGGAGACGATTCACGACGACCGTAGTCCGTCTGGTGGCGCCCTCGTCCACCATACTCCTGCTCCTGTCTCTCCCGCTGCCGTTCCTTCGGCGATAAATATTCCGAAATCTGTCGATTTCTCGCGTCATCCAATTCTGATCGTTCCTGCGTTCGATGATAATCTTTACCTGATGCGTACACCCGCACAGGCCTCCCCGGTTTACTAACCACCGTTTCGTCGGCATATTTTGGCCGTTTCAGATAATCAAAATCACGCTCTCTGGGATGGAACTGGCGTAACTCTCCACGTTTTGCAGAGTCAGAACGGGTATATTTTTGTTCGCCTGGGCTTGCAAACTCTTCTTTCGTCCTCCCACGACGAGGTTTGTCCAGCTCTGAAAATGAATGGCGCCGCCTCGGTCGCTGACGTTCCCTCGCCGGCTCCGATATTGTCGGAACGTCTGATTCTTCATAGGACGAATGTTGTGTTTCTTTCTCAGAATCTTCCTGATCGTGCCAATATGGTTTACTCCGATTTATATCACGGCGGTCTCGGTAACCTGGGTAACCGGGGTATGCATTCGGCTGCCAGTTTTCCTTCACTTCAGGTGGTACCCTAAGAAGAAAACAAGGAATAATGGTGTAAATCTAATGATGATTTTCTAATGTACTATAAATATAAAGTCACCTGAATGACCTGAACCAAAATACCCTTTTGGCCAACAAATCTGTAAAATCGAACGTGAAATTCTGGAATGGGGACGATAGCCGACTTTTTCAATAGGTGTCGCTAGTGGTTAAATCGATTGAAATGAAACTAACATCCCGGTCCTGATCAATCTCCCACACAAAAGACCCCCATTGTATTAGGACTGGGTTTCGGTGTGCTGCCCTCTGTTGAGCTCGCGTCCCCATTGGGTGCAAACTTCAATGTTCCTAGCACAGGGCACCCCCTCTTTTCCCAAATCCTGGATCTGCCACTGCTTCAAGACACCACATCCATAAAGCAGTCTCTGTCCTCCCTTTCAGACACTAAAGGTAAATGGCCAAGGTAAATGGCCCTGGGTGTCTCATCATGTAAAACTTCTGGCATCCTCTCTCGTTCACCAGGTCACACACCAGAAACAAGCCCCAGTCGTCTGCCTAACTGGCTTTTGTTTACATTTCTTCATTCCAGGTATTCCAAAGTAAATTTCATCAACTTACGTCTGGTTTTGCCTGTACATATCAGACCAGGGGTAGGGATGTTGAGGCATCTGCCACGGTTGCGCCTGCGGCTGAACGGGTGTCTGTTTTTGGCGTTGCAATTCCTCTTTCATCTGCGCCACCGTCTCCTCCAACTGGCGGATCTTCTCACTAAAATGGCAAATTCATAAATTTCATTACATGGGTTCGATTCCCTGCCTGTTGTCTGTTTTGCTGGCAATGTCATGTTTGGCACGTGTTAGGCCCACTGAGATGTCTTACCTCTTCACCGACCGTGCTGTGCCTGCTTCCGATTCAGTCGCACTTTCTTTCACCTGTTTTGGTGTCGTACGTTTCTGATGCGGGCTCTCTCCACGCTTCGACGGCCTTGTCCGCTGCCGTGATGCACCACCCGACGCTAACGACGACACAGACCGTTTTGTATCTCTCGTGGGCGGTTGGCGCGTCCTGCGATCCACGGGGGCAGAGGAGAGCTCGCTATCTGTCCACTGTTGTTGCGGAGGGCCGCGAGGGATGTATGGAGGAATTGAAGCCTGTGTGGTGTCCTCGGGGTAGCTCCCCAATCTAGTCTTGGGGTCCTTCAATCTAGAATACAACAGAAATAGGTTACTCATAAAGTGACTTTGGTCGAGCAAAAAAACGATCTGTGACTTTTTGCTCACATTCCAGTCAAAATAAGCCGCGTTTACACTGCCAAACATTTCGGTCCAGTTGAAGTAAACCTCACTCAGACCGGACCAGGTGCACGTCATTTGTACCGTTTATACAGCAGCGCACATCGTACATGAAGCGTCGCTCTCCATTCAGTGGAGGTAAGAAATGCGCGGAATGAATGCTGAGTTTTCCAGCGAGCGATTCAAGGACGAACTGCGCGCCTGCCGTCCCAGGTAAGTGGACTCGGTTCAGTTCGCTGTGCGTCAGGTTTACACAGCACATTTGGTCGGGGTACCGCACTCGGTGGTCCAGACCGAGACCACCTCCTTCTGCGGGTCTCGGTACAGTTCACTTGTGGTCCAGACCAGGTACGCTTGGCAAGTTTACACTGCCACTTTTTTTGCCGTAGCGTACTCGTTCCGGTCCGAGTTCACTTGATTTGTTGCAGTGTAAACGCGGCTATAGTCGGGCAATAAGGGGCTGATAAAACTGTTTAACGAGTTCAAGCCAAAAATACCCACCTTTGTTGCTCACGCTGTTTGTGCAACTGTTGTTGTGCGGACTGCCTGCTACTCTCCGACCCAATAAACCCACTATCGGTATCTCCCGTCCTCACAAAATGTGGATGTAGTTTATCCTCTTGGTGATTGGAGTTGAAGCTATCAGGGTAACTCGTGTAACTTTGCGTTTCCGTCCCCTTTTTGATATTTTTATCTTGCTGTCTCTTGTTGCTGGAGCTGTGGGATTCTGGACCTGAGTTCTCTGGGCTCGTTTTCTTCAGCTGTTTTTGTGACGGGTAGAGCTTTTCACCGTGAACGAGATTCTGGGTTGGGATCTCGATCTCTGGGGTTTCCTGGAAAATGCAACCATTGGATATTAAAGTAGGACTGCTGTATGTAAGGCATCTTGTCATATCAAGGTTTAAGGCCTGAACCCACTGACGTAATTTGTGAGGCAGAGAGCGGGAATATGGGGCGGTTTCACAGGCAATTGACTTGGCGGACTCATTTGTATTTGTATTTGTATTAGATTTTTCCGTCAGCGCGAAGCCATATCATTATTGGCCCTGGTGAGTACAAAAGAGGCCATCTCAAGCTACTCATGTCCTCACTTGGATGGGGTCGTTTACTTGCCCTTGCAAAGAAACAAGGTACAAGGCACCACGGCTTACTGTCCCATGGACACGGACGTGAAGAGCCGGGAATGAAATCCCATATGGCCCGGGCTGGATTCGAACCCGGGACCTGTCGCTTGCTGAGGGGACGTGATAACCAATTGGCTGTCAGGGCTGCTCGGACTGATTCATTGGTGGAAGGATTTCATAATTGCTTTTTGCCTGTGAAAACGACAAGCCAGAGGGCAACTGCAGCGTGAAAACGTGTCAGTGGGTCCAAGCCCTTCGGTCACTTTGCCTCGACTGCACTTCCTCACCGAGGGAGGCGCAAATGGAACCTTGTCAGGGCTTGGAGATACAGTGGAACCTATCAATCAAGGACACCTTCAGGACTGATCAAGAATGTCCTTAAGTGAGAGGTGTCCTGATTACAGAGGTCAAAATGAATAGAAATGTTTGGGAATGAGCTTGAAAATATGGCCAAACATCAAAAGGGGCTGTTCGTTTTTACTAATTGAGGAATTTGAGTTGTGATCCTTGAGAAACTGGAGAAAGCTATGAAGCTGCAAACTGCAGGGATTATTCTGTACAGCACAACAAATAATCCCTGCAATTTGCAAGTGCATAGCTTTTTCCGTTTTCCCAATGACCACAACTCAGATTCCTCAAGTGACGAAAACGAACAGCCCCTTTACACCCACAACTTTGCCCTAGCAAAAAAGTCATCACTCACGTCACGACGATGGGTAGGCAGACTCTCAATATCGTGACTCCGATACGTATCCTTCGGGTAAATCGTAGACTCGGACTTGGTCAGCGATGTTTTCAATTCATTCTCACTCCCATCACCTTCATCTGCCCCAATGTTCTCCGGTGACGGCAGGCTGTTCAATAGATTCGGATCGGGCGCTTGGTTGTAGAGATGACGGAGTTTCTGTAACGGGAACAAAGGGACGGGAATTAGAGTTGACGCTATCAACATCCGTCAGGGAGGAAATTAATTACATTTCACATTGTGGGAAGCCATATTTCTTGCATTATTCCTATTGTTGATTGTACATGCAGCCATTGCCATGGAATAATCCTTTGAATTAGTGCATAATCTGCAGAATGGATTAACATTAACCCTTTCTGGTCTCAATCCTGATGAAGATGGGGAAGGACAATGGGTCATATGAATCAAGACTACCGGTAGTACCGGCAAATACTTTTACTTGAATTTTACAATACAAATGCAATAGGCAATGCTGTACAAATCTGGAGTAAAACATTTGCTTGTCTTTATTCATATGACCCAACGACATCACAAAATATAAGAGGCAATGCCATATACCATGCTCCACACTATTTTCCTGTCCAAGTGGTTACTTTATATCTCATTCATGTTGCAGTAGAGACTTAACCCGTTAACCATGTAATTAATTTTTGAAACAAATTTTCTTTCTTAGAAAAAAAATTGCCAAAAAAAGTATTTGACACATAAGGTTCAGGACGTGATATAACGTCCTACGCAATGTGAAGCGCCATTTCCTTGTAGGGCGTACTATTACGTCCTATGCAAGCTGAGATCCTCTGGTGTTTTCGGGGGTTCCCCAGATTTTGTGATGACGTAATATGACATCCTACCCAGTTAACGGGTTAAAACTGGATGATTTGGAGGCCAGATTCTTGCATGTGTCTCATACATGGTATAGGATCCATCCACCACCAAACTGCCTACTGCCAGTCAAAAGACCAAACTTCAAATACGAAAATAAATATTTACTTTTCAATTTAACAAAAAACCCTTAATCCACAACACATTCAGAACCCAATGGAACCCACAAAATAATTTGCTGACAGTTTATAAGTGGCTTCTGAACCATCACGTAAAGAATACATGTAAATATTTGTAGATGGATCAAGTCCAGTCAGATCAGAAAAAGTCTGCGAGCGATCGTTTTAATGTTCTTGAGGTTCAGCATTTAACAAACCCGAGTTGGGTTTTTGTGTTCCTTAATGAGCATGGTGTGCAAGAAAGAAAATTTCAAAGAACAGACATCATGCGAACTGAATGAACAGATAATATAACATTGAATTGAAGCAAAGTGAAGTATTAAGTATAGGGTGGCACAGTGGAAACATCAGTGCCTCTCCCCTGCTGATGAAAACTTTGACCGTGTACGACAGTGGCATAATTGTGATTTAAAGCCCCACAGTATTGAATTTTACGATATTTTCAAAATTAAAGTTAGGAGAGTGCACATAGAGGTCCCATAGCCTCGTGAAGGTCCCCAAAATGCTTGCCTGATACGCACTTCACAGAATCAAGGCCTAGTTTTCAGCACGCATTGGAAAACACTGCAGGGAGAGCTCTAATGTATTCTGACAGAGCGTAGTACATTTTACACTACGCTGACGTCGTGCGAGAATCGCGGCGATGATTTGCGTTTTTCACATTCAATACAGTGGGGCTTTAAGGGTTATGTAAAGTGACTCGAAATCTGGAATTTTTGACGCAAAAAAATCTGACTAACTGCCCACTAAATGGAGAAAATAAGGCTCAGGGCACCTCCTTATGACGGCTCTCTAGGGCCCCTGAGCCTTGTTTTCCAAATTTAGTGTGCAGTTAGCCAGATTTTTTGCGTAAAAAATTCGAGATTTCGAGTCACTTTACATAAACCTTAAGGACAATGGGTAGTATGAGTAAGAACAAGTAAATGCTTTGATCATTTCCACACAGAAAATTGAAGTAAAAGCATTTACTAGACTGTATTCACACCGCCCCTGTCCAATGATGAGACAACAGCATAACTTACATTTAAATAGTCCTCAAACGTGTATGGCTAGAGTGGTAATGTTAAAAGGTTTGTTACTGCA
The DNA here is from genome assembly GCA_002633025.1 of Notospermus geniculatus. Classification (NCBI taxonomy): domain Eukaryota; kingdom Metazoa; phylum Nemertea; class Pilidiophora; order Heteronemertea; family Lineidae; genus Notospermus; species Notospermus geniculatus. Next base: position 31,977 of record NMRB01004265.1, read on the forward strand.
GCAAAGCCATGTCGATTAGGCAAGTACAGTGGAAGTGTGTGAATCTCAAGGCAGGAGTCAAAGTGACGATGACGACCAGAAACCCTGACCGTGATGCAACACGACGGACTTGTGGAAGGCCAGCACTACACTGGGTAGTGAGAGTGATGCAGTGGAAACATCAGCACCTCTCACTGCTAAGGTTCTTGAGTCAAGCCCAGGGCTCACATTTGGGGGCGATGTGGGGCAAAAATTTCGCCCAAAATAACTCCCAGGGAGACATAAAGTCACCTAAAAAAAACTCCTTTTTAAAAATTTTTTTTAGGGGTATATGATCCCCTCTGAAGCATTTTCTGCACCCCAAAATGCCCAAATCCGCTCCTAAATGCCCTAAAATATCATCACTAAGTGTTAATTTCTTGCAAAGAGGCTGAAATCAAACAACTTGTTAGATATGTCGTCCACAAACTTTATGTGAAGTCTCCCTCTCGAGAGTGAAGTCTCCCAAAATTCTGAGGAGGGAGACATTATTTCTCCCTAATTTTAGACCCAAGTGTGAGCCCTGCAAAGCCAAACCAGTTTACTACAGATAGGCCTAGTAGCTGAAGAATCAAGTGCGAACTCACCAAAAATCATCACCAACTTACGCATTCTCACAAGTGGAAGACATAAAATCCGTATTCCCTGAGACTTGCACCTCCTACCGATCAATCTACAGTCAACTTAGAATCCTACTTACTATGTGCATAGGCCTACCTATAGCCCAGGGCCAATGTGTAAGTAAAGAGTACAAACAGTAGGACTTGGCATTACTTGCTCAAACTTGCCACAAGTTCATGGATTAGTTAAATCTTTCAGGAAAGGCATTAACTTATGACTAATTATGCAACACTTTTTTCATTATCAACAAGTTGTATCAAGATTCGTCTTGAAAATTTATAACAAATTTGCTGAAATATGAAGAGTAAATTTGCCATGTTTTGACCCTAGTGCCACTTTTAGAAAGAATATGGTGGGAAAGGTGCACAAAATTCCAAAATAACTGAATATAGGATTTCAAGATGTCACAACATCCGAAAATAACGTCAGCCCTGGTTTCTGGTTTTTCAAAATTTTTAGCACCATTGCCAGCAGCAGTAGCATCTATCACAAAGGTAAAAGGGCTGTCAGAGTGGTGCAGTGGATACATCTAAAGCCTCACCTCTGTGCTCTGCGATCCTGGGTTTGATTCCCAGTCAGAACAAGTCAAGATTGACGGGCGACTCTATTTGACAGCCTGTTTCCTCTGGAGCAGTTTCTCATGCGAGTTGGCTCAATGACAACTAAAGCATAAAAATTTATGTCATTGGCCTCAGCATAAGTTGTAAAGAAATCAACATTAGGGAGGTTGAGATCAGCAACTTGTCACAGATCCTTATACATATACGGATCAAAATGTACACAAAATTTGTCCTCATTGTACAGAATTCTATATGTATAAGGATCTGTGATAAGTCGCTGATCTCAACCTCCCTAATGACGAATTGGCCAGTCAGAGCCAACTCACTCCAGAAAACTCCCATGTAGAGCTGTGCCTTAAAAACAAGGCTATTGGCCACTGCATCATCTCCACGCACAAAAAAACAAAAGCAGCTCTCTTACCAGGGTGTCGTACTCTTCCCACAAGTCCCAGAAATCGCTGCCCAGCGAGGAATCATCATCAGAATCAACAAACAAGGTCATCGAATAATTTGCCAAGTATCCTTTCCGTTTGCTGACATAACATTTCAAAAATTCCTCATCATCCCAAGACGAAGTTCAATAAGAATTTCAATCCGTTGTAGGTTTTGATATGAAAGGAAACGTCTCCAAGTTTCGCAAATTTTCGACCCCAACCGGGGTCTTCCTAAGTTGGTAAGTTCTGACGAATGTCAAACTCAAGAAAAGATCACACCCGAGGTCACACGTTGCTTCACCATATTCTTACTGATGTTTAACCTACGAACTTTCAACAGGGACTTCAACCAATTAAGGCTTATCTTCCAGCACAATGACAGGAAATCAGCCTTTGTTTGAGGTAGGGCATGTCAGACGTGTGGAAAACATGTCAACACGGAATTGACGGCACAGGTCAAAACAAATAGTGTGTCCAAAAACAAAGCTCATTAATGTTGATTAATTATTGTAATTAATACATAATTACTACCACATAATTACATTTACACATTCCGATGATGTAAATCTATTCATTTTTGTACTCAATGCACACACGTCTGATCACGTTTAATTCAGATTAACATAGTTTATTACTGAATGAAAAGAAAAGATTATGACATCAAACAAATATCTAAATCTATCTCACCAGGAACTTTGCACAAAATGGATTACCGATAATTCATAACAATGCTATTCACATTTTTGGATTTTATCACATTTTCCCTGAAGGATCATTTTTAAAATTTTGGTCACAGCACTGCATTGGAGTTGTCCCTGCAGTTTTTCTCTTAATCAATAGGTGGCACCACAAGTTTAATTTTGGAAAGCACACAATCGTCTTTACGTTATTTCTCTACATGATCCAGTTGATTGTTGAAAAATATATGATGAAACATGGCGACAAATGAACAGAATGGATATTCAATATGGCTGCCATGGTGGCCATGTTGGATATTATCAAAATGACTAAATCACCAATCAGAAAACAGACTTCTGAGGTTGAGATATCACATTTAAAACTTTTTGGAACAGTACTGGATTAAAATTGACGATCCAAAGCCTAAAGATCGCCATGTGGTGTAAGAACCTTGAGCAAGATTATTACCGGTAAATAACACAGGCCTAGTACGCACCCATACTATTATCCAAAATTTAATCCGAGAAGTTACATGTACGTGGGCAGTGGGGGGGGGGGGTATGACGTATTTATATTTCTGTGCATAAGGTAGTGGACAGGCCTAGTGTATATCTGTGGATTATAAAATGGTTTTATTTTTTGTCAGGTATGTTAGTTTCCACCTCACACCATTCTAGCATTTTAGACACATAGGCCCGTATTTTAGAATGGTCCTCAACATAAAGGAGTTCCTCAAGGCTATTGTTCTCCTCTTGAGAACAATATCCTTGAGGAACTCCTTTACGTACAGGACCATTCTAAAATACGGGCCTAAGTTACAAAATTCAGGTCCAGTTACGCTGAATGGGTGAATGTCGCCCAGTCCTGATCCTACACGCCAATTCCTAGCCCAAGCCCCTAACCCTAACCCCAACCCTGACCCTCTACCCTTGTCACTGACCCCTGCCCTAATCCTAAACCTAGTCCTGACCCTAACCATCATCGCTAACCATCCTAACCCGCTAACCTGGGTACACTCGTTTAGACGACATTAACACCTTGTGCTCCAGTTACCTTCATGAGTGCATCGACATCCTTGTCCCTCTCTGGTGTCTTGGGTAGCTTCTTCAGCCGATCGTACAGACCCAGCAACGTGCCGTAATCTTTCTGCAGTTTCTGCCATTTTGGATTCCTGAGGTCATCCTCATCTTGAACATCTTCGGCAACTACACGAAAATAAAATGCAGAAATATTCAGAGTCAGATAATTCACTGTCAGGTCCAATCACGGGATATCTCTAAACGCCATACAGCTCAATACAATTTTTTTTCGTATTGTGTTGTATCAGATTTTTCCGTCAGGGCTGAAGCCATAGCATTACTGGCGCTGGTGAGTATGGAGAAGGCCATCTCAAGCTACTCATGTTCCTCACTTGGATGGGGTCTTTTTCTTGCCCTTGCAAAGGCACAAGGGACAAAGCACCACGACTTACTGTTCCATGCGATGGACTGAAGCACTAGGGATGATTAATTCCATGCATCCCTTTTTTTTAAGTCATTGGATTGAGTGTTGTGAGCTCAAACTTGGCTCATTACTGATGCCTTAGAAAATATTGGGGAGTCTGTATGTTACATGTATGTCGGAGGAAACTGGAGACCCAGTTCAGGGGCGGATCCACGATTTCGGAAAAGAGGGAGCGCACTGTGCTAGAAACATTGAAATCTACGGTAAATTTCAATGATTTGCTCCAAATTTCAGAATTTCACGGTCAATTTTACAGATTTGTTGGCTGAAAGGGGGAGGGGCGCGTGCTGGGTGCGCCCCCTGGATCCGTGCCTACAGTACAACCATGAAGAAAACATGGGATCTCAGAAGTGACAGACGCTTGATATCTCCACTGCACCACTCTGACTGCCCCAAGCCTGAGCCAATTAAGTGAAACCATGGCAACTACATGAAACCACACCTACCTGGAGATGCCGATGTCTCCGCCATCTTGCCTCTTCTCCCAAGGCTCGTCAAATCTGGAAGATTCAGACCGCTGCCATGTCTCGATCCCTTCTTGAGCTGCGACAAGGGTCGGGCTAAATCCTGGAACGGAGTACGTCGCTTGGCCAGTTTAAGATTCTCTTCAACTTTTCCATGAAGGTTGTCAAGTTTCATGCCAAGTCGGAAGAGTTCACCTTCAATAACCTGAAACAGAATGAAAGAAATTGACACAGATGACTCTGTCAAGTTTCAATGAGGCTCCATCACCCAAGCAATGGAGGGCAACAGTGATTGGAATTCACAAAAGACACCCACCTTTTCATTATCAAAAGGCTCGCCGCTCTCATCATCAATGAGATGGTGCTGCTTCATCAGGTTGCTGTCATCCTTCGCCTGCTGATAATCCGCCTGCAGCTTATCATAATCCATCTTAATCTTCTCAAACACGCGCTCCTGCTCCTCGACGGAGAGTTCGTCTTCTTCAAGCAACATTTGGAAGGATTCAATCTGGAGGAGACGGGATAGACAATACAGAATGAGATCGTGGACAATGTTGTGGTCTTCTGATTAGTACATCAATGTTGGGATCACCGAATACACCAATGT
>NMRB01004266.1:0-37504 GCA_002633025.1 Notospermus geniculatus
ATGCGCTTCCCTCACATTTATCGCTCAATTTCTTGAACTCTAAGCATGCTGTCACCATCGTTGCCTCAATAGCCAGGAGGGTTTAGGGGTTACGTCTAGTAGTTTAAATACATTGCATAGGTCGTAGGTTCGAATCCCGCCGTAGGCCCTGAAATTTGGGATAGTTTTTCTTTCATATGTAGCTGTTATTAGTACTTGTAACTACCGCTGTATCGTGGCGCATAATTTTTAATTAGTGTGTAGCCTGAATGACGAGATGTTGTCTCTTTTCCGAGGATGACAAGTTAAAAACTTGTCAATTGACAAGATATACCCTGTCAATTTAAGCATATTCTGAGAACGAGTTCCAGCTTGTCAGTACGACGAGAATTTTTTAAGAGTGCGGAAATTAGCTCTAAAAGATCGGGTTTTCACTCGTTCTTTTTTAGAGAGTAGATACATAATAGGAGCAACTTTCTGCCTTCCGGCAAGGGCGAAGTCAGAATTATTTCGTCGAATCCCACTTCTAAAGCATTTCAGGCCAAGTAGTACATTAAACGTAATGTCATACAACAAATTGTAGTTTGGATTTACAACATTTTCATTTCGCCATTTCGGAAATCCTTCTACAGTGGGTGTATCGCCAGTCTTGTGACAATCAATCACGTACTGGTACAGCAATTCTGCTGCAAGCGCACCTAATGAAATCTGGAGTATTTGCCACGCAACGTGGTGATTGGAGCAACCGCAAGCAAAATCTTTTGCACCTTTGGTCTTGAACCCAAGACAGGAAACGAGATATTCCAGGAATATATTCCGGCACAATGTAAAGATAACAATCAGAAAGTTTTTTTCAATATGTCCAGCTCCTGGCACAATCAGTATGTTGCCGTATAGCAACCTGTGTCCTACATCAGCCATGCCTGGATGACAAAGCTGTATGTGCAGGTCAAAAGGTGTTTTCGAAGTATCTACCTCCGCACCACAAACCTCACACACAACATGCGTGTTAATAATGTGGTGAACAATACGGAATGGAACGCCATCAGATCCCACCCTCACCCACTGCCTTTCACCTCCTAAGTTGGCTTGTTTCGAGATGTCATCAATTGCACTTTTTGTCCATTTCAATTCAAATGGAGCCATCTAGTGACTATTCAATGAACCACAGACACAGAGAAGGTGGGGTCAGTCAGTACAGTGACCATGGTAACAGGTAGGCCTTAGCAATGACATTCAGTTCCAGCAATGTTCACCATGCATGCATGCATGCATGTTCACTGGTTGTGTGACTGTTATTAGGCCTAGGCCTATGCTGATTGCTGTGTCAGGGGGATCTGATGATGTTGCCTTTGTTTGGACAGGTAGGACTAGGCCAAGGCTTGGGGTGTTTGATACTTTTCTTGGCCTAGGCCTGAATAAGGTTAGTAGGCCTAGGTCATCAACTCATAGGCCTACAATCATGATCAGTCAAAGACTTTGATGGGCCCAATCCAGTCCAGGCCTACCCTAGGGCCTAGGCCTACGCCCCCCCCCCCAATAGTGGTACCGGTATTTTGATGGCAATGCAGTTCAAATGCCTAGGCCTACAGGCCTGTCCTGCCCTGTTACGCCTACCGTAGCTCTACCGGTACAAAATACATGTAGGCCTAGGCCTCGAGGCCTTACACTTGAACGATGCAGTTGTCATCTGTTCTTCTGGACATTAACCCTAACCAAGTTTCAGTCCGATTTGATTCTTAGCTTGGCCTCCAGGTGGCCAAAACAACTGTAACTTGGGAATGACTTATTGACCCAGATGTTTGCTCATATGTGCCTCTACTCTGTAACTACACTATGTCAACGAGTGAGCACATGGTCCATGGACCATTTCATTCACACATGCCGGGAAATTGGGTCTTTTATTCTCCAATTTTCAAAAATTTCTTCGTTTAAATTGGTCTGAAACACAGAATTATCCCTCCAAATTGCAAGATCATAGCTCTTTCAGTTTTCCCACAGATCACAAATCGCAATCTTGAATTTGAAGTGAAACAGCCCCTTTGCATCTTTTGGGCATTTTGGGGAAAACCTCAAAATCCGGTGATCTAATGGCAGAATGCAAATTGCAATATGCCTATCTTAGTCAGAGGTACCATATTTCTATCTGTTTACAATACATTTATTGGGTGTAGATCCAACCATTTAAAAGTTTTGTATACATCGGTCCCCATCTACCCTGTACATTGTGATAGAATTGGCAAATGGAATTAGCTTAGGGATGCCAATTAACACTTTCACCGCCAGACTTTTTTCAACATTTTTAAAACATTTACCTAATTTTAATACAGAGTATCTCAATACAGGAAAGGGATAACTCCTAACACAATATACCAGCAGAACAAGGAAGTCGCCAGCTTCATTTTGATACCAATATATCTGCTATCAGTATGAAACTTTCATGAACATAGTCTGTAAATAAGGCCGTTTTTTTTCATTTTTTCCACAAATATCAGAAAAAAATTAGAAAAATGCATTAGCGGCCATATTACGTAATGCATTCTCCAATAAAACGGATATTTCAAAACGATGTTACTCCAAAACCATTTGACCGATCTTCACGAAATTTTCTCCAGTTGTTCATGGTACTGCCTTCTATATTACTGTGCAAAAACCTCCAAAAAACGGAAAAAAACGGAAATTTGCCACATTTGGCTCTAAAAGAGATATGTACGCGAAAACCCCCCAGAGCCTGGACTATATGTTGGAAGGCTCAGATGCACAGGAATGAGTTTCTATTTTTTGGCTCGCTCCAGACACAACTACTACTGGGGTTGAAAGCAACCAAATAATGTGATGTATAAAAGACAAGATATGGTTTTTTCCAGCTGTCCCCTCTAGCGCAAGTGGAAATGTATTGTGGACAAACTGACTTCAGTAGCTTCGACAAAGACATTGAAGAAACATTCAGCAAGATGGCAATTGCGGCTGCGGTACCGGTAAGTCTTCAGATGTTACTGACACATTTTTAGCTCACCTGTGAGCTACATCGTGGCGCGGTGCCCGTCGGCGTCCGATAGCAGGGCACGTTTTGTAACCGCTGGGCCAATGGGGATCATGATGATAATTGTGATAGAGGGCAGCACACAGTAATCAGGTCCTATACAATGGATGCCTTTTGTGTGGGAAATTGATCAGGACCTGAATTCAATTCAGTAGATTTAACCACTAGTGACACCTATTGAGGAATAGTTTGGTTCCCGAACCCACCGCTAGGGCTATATATAGAGGGTTCGGTATCGGCCTCGTTTGACCTTGACCTCACACACAGAATTCTGTGTGTCTGACGTCACAGAGGATAGACTGGTTCGTGATCCGGGACCCAACATAGCTCACGGTATGTTGGGACCGGGAACCAGTCTATCCTCTGTGACGTCAGACACATCAATTTGGGTGTGTAGGGTCAAGGTCAAATGAGGCCGATACCGAACTCTTCTGCCCCTAGCATACACTCGGCCCCAGTGTGTATCCGACGTCCTGGTACACACTGGCACATTTGGGGCTCAAAAGCTGGTAACACCACTAGATGGCACTCCACTGGGCTCCAACCAATCACCACGCTTTCTCACTCATAATTCCCGCGGGAAATTACTTCCAGGAAAAACCCAACCTCGTCCCCAGGGGTATAGTTCGCTCAGACAACCTTGGACCACTCGCCATATTGTCAGAAAGCGAACGAGGTTGGGAAAACCCAAGGACCCGTGCTACCACCATGCGGTCTTCACAACTGTTAATCTCTAAAAGAGCCAGATGTGGAGTGTGATTTACCGAAGGGGTGTGCCCGTAGCGTCTGGCCAAGCGAGACTACCCCTAGCAGTGAGTTCGGGAACCAAACTAATTGAGGAAGAGAGTTAGGTTCCTCATTGTCACCAAACTTGGTACAGATGTGTCCCTGGGTCAGATGATCTCAGACAGTCACACCAAGGTTTCAGTCCAATTTGATTCCTAGCTTGGCTACCGAGGGGGCAAGACCCTAAACCTCTAAAGTGCTATTTCGCTAACCGTTGCTTGGATCCTCACCAAATTTTTATTGTAGGTACATCTGATGAGAATACATGACAAAGCACCTGGGTTTTTTATTTCCGGTAGGTCACCTGGGGTGAGCTCTGACGATGGTGCAGCATCCGTCGTCCGTTGCAGGGCACATTTCGTAACTGCTGGGGCTATTGACCGGAAACGTGGAACATAATCGATAGGCTATACCACTATGTCAGATGACCTATACGTACAGTTGTTTTTGAATTATTCTAGTTTAAAAAGTGTTATCGTTTTTTCTGGGCCACCCGATATACCACTATGTCAGATGACCTATGACACCAAGTTCGGTCCTATTCAAGGTTAGGCCTCTGCGACCCAGTAGGTTCAAGGCCATAAAGAAAATACTGAAGAATAGACTGATCAGATCAGGGTTCGTACGCATCCTTGAAAACCTTGATTATCATTGAATTTTGCTATTTGCCTACAAGGGCCTTGAAAAGTGCTTGAATTCTGCACAACTTTTGTCAGAGTCATTGAAAGTCCTTGATTTCTTGTGTTCTTCCTTTATTCTCCCGAGTCTGGCCAGCGTGATTACCGGTATGTTGTGATATTAGGACTTATTTCTTTGCAAAAATCTTCTGTCAGTGTACCAAAAATCCTTGAAAAGTTCGAAAACAGCTCTTGAAAAGTCCTTGAAAAGTCATTGATTTTTTTGCTTTGCCAGGGGGAAGAACCCTGTCAGATAGATGATTCATGCAAATATTAACAGAATGAAGTATGGCAGAGAATTTATTCAAAAGTATTCTTCGCTGGACGTCATGATAAAGTGGGCAGTGTAGAAAGAAATGAGAACTAGAAATTGGCTTCTGAGCCAATTTGAAGACCGCCATTAGAAATTAGGCAAAGTTGACTGATCGAGAATTACTGAGTGGCAATGTAGAAAGTTCGGTCGATGGGCAAGGTTATATAGTCTCGCGCAACCAGCCCCTCGGTCATACTCCGAGGTTGTCAGTGGAAATTTATTGAAAATTGCAAGAGTCTGGTGGCATGAGACTAAAGGTTATAGAGAGGATCAAGGTGTCATGGATTTGTAACATTAGAATTACAAATCTCAGTAAAGATGCACATTTAATTGAAAGCCAGAATGTTTTAAACATTAGAATTAGAAAGCTCAGGAAGATGCACATTTAATTGAAAACCAGAATGTTTTAAACATTAGAAGAAAGCTCAGTAAGATGCACATTTAATTGAAAGCCAGAATGTTTTATTTTGTTCATAATCAAACTGTACAACAAATATAGGTCATATTCAAACACACTAACTAGTATATGTTGTGGCATAACTGCTGCTGCTCCTGTATTCATCACGACTGATGTTGACCGAAAGTACATTATGCAATAACTGGTGCAGTCGAAGAAGGTTTAGTTTGCGAACAATGTTTGAAGATGATGTCTTCATCTTCGGGCATCAAGGATGGTGGAGCTAGATACATGTGAAATCAGTATCACATACATTGTCATTGGCCCTTTCATTGTGTCCTGATACTTGAAATATCACAGAAATCACCTTGCAGGAAGTTGTGATTATGGTATGATTGTGACAGTCTCTCATCATGTGTTGCTTCTTTGGCAAATTACTTTCTAACAGCATCAAGTTCTAGGACACTTAATATCAAGATGGATCTTTTTGTGCATTCGTTTTAGACATTCTGTAAAGAGAAAAGGAAAATGGTTGCGAGTATGAGGCGATAAATACCGGTAGTTAGCCTATGGCTTTCTTTGACATGTAGGCCTGCACACAGAGTACAGATGTATTGGCACTCTGACGTTCTTTCATCACAGTCTTTTAAGCCTAGGTCACAAATGCACCGGGCCCCGTACGATTTTCCCCACCCAGCGGCTTGCTGTGGATTTTAGAGACTGAAACTCGGATCTAAGATGAATTATGCCGAAATCGCCTCAGTGGATAAGCAGAAATTAGACTGGATCAAACTGGGGACCGGAGAAATTGTCCAAAATGTCTGTTTTTACTCGCTGTACGGGCCCCGGAGTGGATATGTGACTGGGGCTTTAGTGGTGGTATGCATCAAGAGCAAAATGGTGTGAGAACACTCTGAAATAGACTGAGTGCTTTAAGCGAATTACTTGTTTTGACATCTGAAAAAGAGCAATAACTTAATACCGTAATGGATGATTGACGGTGATGACAAGATAATATGATCTATCAGTCGGCAGAGAGAATTGTGACAGAATTACGCTTCGAGAGGCAAGACACAATAAACTGGATCGTGATAACTGTAATATGTAGAAAGTACACCAGCAGAAATAGGATTGGCCTACGAAATTTAGCCTATTTTAGGAAGTAGGCCCCTTCCTTGCTTTTCTGATTCAAAATTCAGCAGTTCAGTATCAGTGACAGTGTACACACTAGGCGGCAGGGCCTAGTAGTGGTGTTACCGATTCACGATTCATGTGATTCATTCACCTGTGGCGGCCCCATGCTCATGCATCAAGCATCAAGCATGTCAAGACGCATTCATTCATCATGTGCATGCACGTGTATAGGCCTAAATGTGTCATGGATGGCCTGCTTGCCATGCATGAACAGGAAGTTCGGTCGCATCAACGGTCTTTATTCAACAATACCGTGTCGATGAGTGCCGTAAAAACTTCTTGATTGAAACTTGGATATGCATACCTATCTCGTACTAAAGATTCAAAATGAATACTTGGCAATAGGCCCCTAATGTCGACAATTTTCAATTAATCGGCAAACAAACATCATCATGATCATTCGCACAGGGAACAGCGGAAGACGTAACTGGTATCACTACTGCGCATGATCGAAAAACGCGCTCGAGTCAGCCCAATCCATGGATCGAACGGAGAATCAGAATCAAAATCAGAATAAGTATATCAGTTCGGGAAAAGTCCTTTTTCGGAAACGTTTCCGATTTCGGAAGCCCTGGGCTTCCTAATTCGGACTCGGATTCCAAATTCGGAAGCGTTTCCGAAATCGGAATCGGTCATCTTTGACAACATCCGGGTACTTGACAGATTCCGAAGTGAGAAACGTTTCCGATTTCGGAAGCGCTGGTCCAAGAACATCCGGGACTTCGCGCTTCTTTTATCGGAAACCATCCCCACGTGCTTTCCACAGTCCTGATTTCAATAAACTTCATCCAACAACATCTGCTGCGGGAGATAAATTAAGGAGTCAAAAATAGGTATGTACACTTATTTGGACTTATATTTTGCTCTCTCACATGTTTACAAGTAAATGAAGGTAGGAGCTGCCGACAATATTTTCAATCATCGGTGCAACAATTTTCACGTCCTTTTCGCTGGCCACCTGAATTGCATAGCATGCACACATCTTTGGTCCTCCTCCTTTGGTCGGCCCTTCATGTTCCATCTCCCCCATATACATGACGAATGAATTGATGAGACGTTTTGACACAGACCATTTGAAACGATTCCCGCCAGTTCTTTTGGAACGCGGCCCACTGGTTGTCCAGATGGCATACAGACCAGGACTGCTTGTCTGTCGCACTTCCCTCTTCATCTCACTACACAGGGTTGCCCACTGGGTGCTTGGTGCGAAAGTGTGGTAGGCCTATCTGAAAAGATAGAATAGGCATAGATCTACGTGGGTTATCGACAATGACTTCACAGATGTGGCTGGGCTCAATTTAATTTCAAATCACTAGGGGCCTATAGGCTAGGCCTAGCCTGCTAGGTGAAATTCCAGCATCCAAATTTTACATAGGCCTACCCATTTCAGGGGTCACTAACTTAAGGAATTTTGCATGGTAGTCCGCAGGACAACCACTCTTTCCGCCTTTGGTAGTCCTGCTACATTTTTGGTAGTCCTGCCTGTTTTAGTTTAATAAAGGAATTAGAATATTAGGACTTGCAGTTCTTTATTTAAAAATCAATAAAACAGTATTGACGGATTTTCATGGTAGCCCGCCGGACTACCGACCTGGCGCACTTTGGTTGTCCGACGCAATTTCTGGTAGTCTCGGGCACACGGACTACCGCTAATTTTGACCCCGGATTTATTGTCGACATGAAGATGATCACGTGCTGGGCGTTGTCCCAAGTCATTCTTATGATATCTCTTGCTTGCGTTTTGTGTATTTTCGTTTCGTTTTCGTTTGTGTATTTTCAGGTAGGCCTATACTCCCGGTACTGCCTGCCATGGAACCACTCGGGCACTCCCAGTGAAGGCACAAGTCTGAAGAACTCTCAAGTCTTGTGTCGAAACACCTCATCAAGTCATGGGGCGGGTGACCACACGATCCTCAACTAAACGAAAGGGATGCCGCGTTGGCGAACGCCGATGTCGTAGTAAGCTCCATGAATGGGATATGTTTGCTGATACCAAAACTACAAACGTTCGTCAGTACAACACATCCAGTAAAGACTTTACACGACGGTACTTCACTTGGCTGACAGAACATGGGTATTTAAGCGAAAGAAGCTCTATTGTATGCAGCCTCTGTTTGAAGTTTGCAGAGGATGCGACAGCTCAAAAAGTTAAGAAGCCAGACGCTTCCCTGCCCACGCCCAGCAGCAGCGCTGCCGGGATGGACAGTGTTTCCAGTGAACAGGATGATTCACAAGGAGTGACATCGTCATCCGGTGACAGTGATGAAAGTAGACCACAATCTGAAGCCTACCTAAAATTTGTTAGAGAAAGGCACGATGAAGGCGACCTCATTGAGACTTGTCATGCCATTGGTAATTTCTTGTCACAGGATATAATGAATGATTCAAAGGAGTTGGCTCTTCAGTACTCTGATCTTGAGACTTTGTGTTCTTTCTCTGACTGTAGGGATTTTCTTAAATCACGCCCACCTGCACTGCTGCATTTCCTACTCGGCATTACCGGGATTCAAGACGTTGATGATGGATACTGCGAATCTAAATTGCAACCGCTGTGCATAGCAATAGAGCAGATTTACAAAGCTAGAAATTTGAATTTCGTTGGGCCCTTGTCATTTTCAAACTCTGTTATAAAATGGTCTCTGAGTGGGAGTAAAACAGCCCAAGGTATTGATGGCTCTGCAGGTGCATCAGGAAGTATAAGCACTTTGAAAACATTCTTAAAAAATTCAACACTTGAACCCAATGAGTGTTTCTCAAAAGATTTAGACATTTTCTTTGACAATACACAAAGGACGGGAAAGACAGTTCGAGTTCGGGAAAATGGAACAACCCCCGTCAACATAGCAACGAACGTGGTTTTCGTTCAAAGCAATCCCCCAACGGATATCCAGGCACAAGAACATCTTAAGCCTTGCAACTGGCCTGAAAGGGGAAGTTCAGAATCCATTGAGAAAATAACCAAGTTAGAGGAGCATATGAATGAGCAGTTCTTCAGGCCTTACAGGTCAAACTATCAGTCCAAGATCCTCGCAGAAGTACTGTCCGAAGTTCAGTTTCTCGAGGGGTCAACTCCACTGGACCATGTAGACCTGATTGAGGAAACACCCCCTGAGTGCAGCGTCTGCAGTAAATGCAAAGAAGTGTTTCCAAAGAGCCTCCTTACCTGTCCAAAATGTGCGTTTGATTTCCGTAATAAAGACAGACATGAACTCTATGGGGATGTTCCCAATCAGCATCCGTCGGACAAGGCATCTGTCAAGCTGGGGGAGATAATTGGGGTGAACCCCAATTCAAAAGCCACACTGAAACTCGTTCTGGATGACATCTCGAAACAAGCCAACTTAGGAGGTGAAAGGCAGTGGGTGAGGGTGGGATCTGATGGCGTTCCATTCCGTATTGTTCACCACATCATTAACGCGCATGTTGTGTGTGAGGTTTGTGGTGCGGAGGTAGATACTTCGAAAACACCTTTTGACCTGCACATACAGCTTTGTCATCCAGGCATGGCTGATGTAGGACACAGGTTGCTATACGGCAACATACTGATTGTGCCAGGAGCGGGACATATTGAAAAAAACTTTCTGATTGTTATCTTTACAATGTGCCGGAATATATTCCTGGAATATCTCGTTTCCTGTCTTGGGTTCAAGACCAAAGGTGCAAAAGATTTTGCTTGCGGTTGCTCCAATCACCATGTTGCGTGGCAAATACTCCAAATTTCATTAGGTGCGCTTGCAGCAGAATTGCTGTACCAGTACGTGATTGATTGTCATAAGACTGGCGATACACCCACTGTAGAAGGATTTCCGAAATGGCGAAATGAAAATGTTGTGAATCCAAACTACAATTTGTTGTATGACATTACGTTTAATGTACTACTTGGCCTGAAATGCTTTAGAAGTGGGATTCGACGAAATAATTCTGACTTCGCCCTTGCCGGAAGGCAAAAAGTTGCTCCTATTATGTATCTAGGGAAACATATGATCTACCAAGAGTTGCTCCTCACGGATATGCGCAATAGGGTTGAAGCACCACCAGAGGTGCAAGCTTATATCCGCACGAATGAATCGTTCTCTCGCACAGGAGAAACAACTCGCGGTGAAGGAGGCGACTACGTGACGGAGGCAGAAAACAGAACTCTTAAGTCCATCCTTCCTCCAGGCGTTCCGACTGTAGATTCTTGGACGACTGCCTCCAGGTTGTCTAAACACTTAAAAAAACTCAGGGAGACTGTGTTCAGAAGGAGTGGGCAGAAGGACCCAAACTTAGAAAGCAGTAAGGGTCGCACATTCAACTTTGCCAAAGAGATACAAATGTTCAGGAGCAAGATCAGAGTGTCTGGGCTCCTGGATAACCCACGCTCATTGAAACCCCTACAATCGATCTGTGGAAAAGAACTAGATAAAGACTTGGTGAACTTCTACTTTTCAGCCAGCGAGAATTATCAGAATTATAAATTAGGCAGTGACACAGACAAACATGCTTTGTTTGTAACGCCAGAGGACAGACTTGCGTATAATGACATAAACAATAAAACGATCCAAACGATTCAGTCAGAAACTTACAAGCTCTTGGACATGATCCCTGATCAAGACACTGCGACAGAGAGCAGAAGTATGTTTGAAATTCTCTTGAAAAGCAAAGGGAAAAAAGCAGAATATATTTCATTCTATCAGGAACTGAAGGCTGAATTGGACAGAGAGTTGGCCGAAATTTCATGTAGCGCCTGTGGGGACGACTCAGACAATTAGGCAATTGGAAATGAATGGAAATCCCAGCCAAACTTTCGCATGGTACGGCCCTGGGGCCTGCTTCATAAAGTGATTTTAAGCTAATGGCACCATTAACTCAATGCATTTTCCATTTGTTTAAAGGTACCATTAGTCACTTTATGAAACAGACCCCTGGTATCCTATAGGGGCCATGCCTATGTACAAATCCAGAAGGTGATACTTGGACCCCTCCACTTGAAAATTTTGGACAATCGTGGACCGGGGGTTTACGTTTTTGGTCAATATACATAGTCCCCTGACCCTCCTACATAATAAAGGTTTGGCCCAAAAGAATATGGTGGAACACAAAATATCCTTCACAAATTTGTTTTAATCTTGAACACTAGATGCATACATGTACATCCTGCCATTTTTTTCACATTTACTTTTTTGATTTTTTGCCGCCCTTTCCCTTCTTGTGCTTGGCCTGTGAATAGTCAGGTACATGCCGTGGGCAGAAGAATGGAATCTTCTTCACAAATGACTGATCTTCTGGGTAGAGACCAATACAGTGTTGGTGCGCCCACAGCCCGTCGCACGACTCCTTTTTCGTAATAGGATTCTTATAACTGCAGCCAATCCATTCGCTTTTGTTGCCCTCGTCACCACACACAAAACATGCACCGCTGTTGGAAGCCTCTTGTTCTTGATCTCCCGGCACCGTCTCAACCACGCGGTGTCTGTACATGGGTGAGGGGGTGATCGGAGCACTGTCCTTGGCAAGTTCTGACGTCAACGGCGGCGGTGGAGGGTCACCTCCCTCAGCACTAGTACTGGCAGTTGGATGGCAGGAAGACGCTGGCATCGGCGGGCTCGACTTGTACTCCCAGGTCTTACTCCTCAACGGGCAAGACTCAGGGCCCGGTCCGACCTTCACGGAGACATTGCAATGTGTCTCGACTTCAATTTCCTTAGCCTGAAATTATAATAAGTTAATAAAATGAACTGAAGTGATCAAACTCATGACATGATGGCTTAAATTTTGTAGGGCAATACTTCAACTATGTTGGTCACAATTTATTGGCAATCAATGCAGTTGCCCAGCTCCTTGTTTTATGAGGATAACCAGTAAACTCCTAATGGGGTACCGGCAAACAAAAGGAGGCGCTGATCATCAACTCGGTTAAAATGCAGGTGCGCATGCCTTTGCGATTGTTGAACGTCATCAGCCGTCGTGCGTCATTCTGACGTTACAAAAACTGCGTCATTCACAACCCATGACGTCAACCATTCGCCTGTCGTTTACGCTAAAATGGTCAACTTTATCGATTAAATTCATCATGTTGCCGCAGAGATTTTTGTTCAAAAGCCATAAGATATATTTTAGCACCTCTGTACTTAATGATAGAAAAGTAAAATCAGAAATTGAGTTCAATGTTTTATTTATATTTGGCCTAGAAACAGGGTGTGCTATTCAGAATTAATTGGAAAATAACGTTAGCCTCACTTTCAATGACGCAGTTATTACCGAGTTGATAGTCAACGTCGCGTCGCGGATTAGGTCTGCCGGTACCTCATTGGACCTACTTCATATACTACATGTATATTTTTACCTCTGTCTGTTAAATCAGATCTAAAGTGGTTTAGCCTGATTCTTACCTCTGACTCACTTGTCCTAGCCATGAATGTTCAGTCGGTTAATTGTAACGCTAAACATTTTAAAATAACACGTAAAAGGGTTAACTTGGTTACAAAAAAGCGGCAACATTGGATAAGCGCAAAAAGTTCAGTGTACCAACGACAAGTACCGGTACACAAAAACTGAACAGTAAAACCAACAAAATTAAACGAACACAATTTCTCAATATAGTGTACACACAGACAACAGAAGACTTTTGGTCCTCTTACTGAGGCGGGCACGCCTGCTATTGTTATCTGGAATGAACGTAGGGGGACGTTTCTTTGTCCCACGCCATTTGTCCTCCATCTTCTCTTGGAAAATAGCTGCACTTAAATCTGTATAATATTTACGCTTTAAATCTTCGTACTCCATGATTTCCTAATAAAAAGTAATGAAAGAAACCTAAGTGTGAGGTAGAAAAGTATGTGCGTTGTTATCTTCATGCTGGGCTTCGACCGTTCCCGCGCCAAAAAATCATCTTGAGATGCCCCCTCTCAAACTCCACGTGCATGCACGTAGGCCTAGTGGTCTTCATCAACTACGGTGCTGCATGCAATTCATGATGTCGGGTCTGTCACTCAAAAACAAGCTCAAAAATCAACAATAGGCCGAGTGAAACTGGAGGAAATGGCATGCAGCCATAGCAACCAGGGACAAACAAATAACAACACAGGAGGTGCCCTACAAATCCCACTTTTACTCACAAATGCAACCTACGACCGCCTAACGCACTCGTCAAAATCTGGATAACTAGTGCTTCCACCTGGTGATAACTTCAGATACTTCCCGATGTTCGAATTTCATATCCCGATTTTGTTCTGAATGGTAAGGCTTCCGATTTCGGAAGCCATGAGGGCTTCCGAATTTGGAATCGGAGTCCGAATTAGGAAGCCCAGGGCTTCCGAAATCGGAAACGTTTCCGAAAAAGGACTTTTCCCGAACTGATATTGCACGATAACGCATGCGAGTCAATCCGGGTATGGAACGATGATGACGTACCAGGGGACTTGAACAAACACGTGACCTGCGCTGGATTCTATTTTGGGCTGTAGGGGATTCCCACACCGGCGGGCTGTGTTTAGTTTTTGTCGAAAAGGTCGCCAAATACGGGCCAAATGATGACGGATTGAGCCAGTTAACGAACTTGAGCTGTATTTTAGATTGATCTCGACATCCTGTAAGTCTCAAGCTCATATATAGTTTATTTCGTAAGTTATCGCTCGGAAACCAAATGTTGGTCACAGACATTCAGAGAAACTCAGTAAAACCAATGAAGACCGCCACCTGTGAGGTGGTGGCGGTCTTAAATAAGTTTGACACTGGCACAATCTTATAATGAAATTTATATGATGTCAAAGAAGGAAGGCTCTGCTATTCAGATTCTGTTTTCAAATACTGTAAACCTTGCATACATAGGACTTGATATTTTCATCTGTTATACTGTAAAGCAAGATAATTTCGCGGCTGGAAATGTTCGCGAATCAAGTATTATAGACATATTTGCGGCAGGATATTTTCGCGAGTCTCTGCCATTTTTTCAGTTTTTTATTCACGGTCTATATTTATCACTTGCCTGTATTTATATTCGCGACAGGAAATTTTCGCGGCTCATACACTCTCGCGAAATTCGCGAAAATTTCCTGCACGCGAAATTTTCCTGCTTTACAGTAAGCTGTGGTTACACTACATAAATCCCCGTGCTTTCCCCAGGGGTTTTGCGGTTACACCTGTAAATTGCCGAGTCTAAATAGACCCGTGTCTGAAATCCCCGTGCTTATTAGCCCCAGCGATCTCGAAGGGGCAACGCTGGGGCTATTTTAAGCACGGAGATTTTATGTAGTGTAACCGCAAAACCCCTGTGTCTATTCTAGTTCCGCGCACCCTGACAGACGGCGATGCAAATTGATAAGTCATGCGCATGCATGCGTATAGGCTATTTCATGCCTCCAGCAGCCTCTTGATGATGGAGAGTTGCCAAGATGCAGTGCCCCTATCGCCGGGATACGGAACCTTATTACCAATCGCATTTTAGTAGTGTAACCACTCGCTGTGTCAACGCCATGTTTTTTCTGGTTCGGAAAACCCTGTGTCTCAAAAAGCACGGGGATTTTGGATAGGTGTAACCAGGGCTATAATGCAGTTACAATGTACATTTGTATAATGGATATGTATTATTAGACTAAGACTGGAATTTCAGTCCGTTTATACGAGGATCCATTTCATGCGAGTCTGTTACATGCATATGCAAGTAAAACTATGCAGATAAAATCTCAAGTCCAAAAAGCATACTGCTACAGGCGAAATAGTATTCATTGTATTGGGGAGTGTTGTTTGTTCTTGAATGCTGGAGAGGGTCCGAATGTTGGGGAGCATCGCAGCAGATGTGAAGCCAAAAAAGACTACCGGTAAATGGTTTTGTGTCACTGTCTCGACCCCCTCCCCCAAAAGAGGATAAAAGTGAGCAACTTTGGCTTTGCAGAAACATATGCGTTAATTTCCACATTTTCTTTCCAGGAGATTGATATTCTGAACATAAAGTCCCACTGCTATTCTAGCAATTATAAGACATTCGTTTCTCGCATGTTCGGACTCAAATGGAACGACGCAGTTGGAACTGAGATGAGCAGCGAAAGGGTCATGGTTCATCTGCTTACCTGGCCGTCGTTTGCAAGGTGTTTGGAGATATTCAGTACAGGTACAACACTCTTCACTTTCCATTCGTATACATTTATAAAGATCACCCCGCTGCATACTCATGTTTATCCCTTTTTATGCCCCCGACTTTCAGAAGTCAGGGCATTATGTCATGGCATGTGCGTTAAAGGACCACAGTATTACCGGTACTTCCCAATCCTGCGTTAAACACCTACCCGCATTAAGGGAGACTCTATTGACGACTTGGTAAACTACGAATGTTACTACGTGCATTGTAGTGTAATCATACATTCTCCAACACTAGGGTGAAAGACTTAACTACAGTATTAGAGAATGGTGTCGGTGGCACTGGCTGTCAACAGAAAGTGGCAATAACGTGTGGTGCTGCCTTTAACATTTGGTTTCTGTCAAATAGCTTGAGAACGCTTTGACTGATCAACCTGAATTTTTTTGTGAGGGTTTGTCTCTATGAGGGACGGTTCCTTTCGATTACCAGCTCTGCTGCCCTTCCAAGATGGCGGCTATGGTGGCCATCTTGAAATCGGTTTCCGTCGATTAACTTGAGACCTACTAATCCAATATGGCGGCCAGATGGCGTAAACTGAAAATCATCTGAGTGCTATAACTCGCGAATGGCTGTCCCAGAGTGCTCAAACTTGATATTTACCTCCCTCTAGATGACCTTTACAGTACAGGTCACAATTGACATCCCAACGGCTTCGCGTAAGTTACTCGTAAGTTACGCGTAGCTCACGAGTAACTCACGACTTTGGTTTCGCATAACTCACCGCGTAACTCACCAAAATCGCATAACTCGCCTCGTAAATCACTGCGTAGCTAGCGAAATTCGCGTAACTCACCGCGTAAGTTGCGCGTAACATAGCTCGTGAGTTGTTGCGTAAGTTACGAGTGACTTACGAGTAACGTACACGAATTTAGGGATGTCAGTTGTGACCTGTACTGTACGTGCACGTCAAATTTCGGCCTGATTTGACTTCCAATATGGCCACCACGTGGCATAACCTGAAAATCATCAAAGTGCTATAACTCAGGAACGACTTGACCCTGAGCGCTCAAATATGCTATGTGACCCCCTTTTGACTGCCTTTAAGTGCATATGAAGTTTCGGCCCGATCGTAGATTCAATATGGTCGCAAGGTGGCATAACTCAAAAATCATCTAAGTCGTTTCGCTATTACAAAGCAGAGCTTATAGCTACGGTTACACCTGTTGAAAATACCCGTGTTTTTCCAGACCCGTGTCAAACCCGTGTGTACGAAAGGCCCGGCGAGAGGTCACATTGTAGTTAAGTAGCCCAGCGACAGTTGCGCTGCATGCACTGACTCTTCAGTCATTTCTGTATTGGCCGACATTTTTGGTGACACGAAAATGACGTCACTTAATGGCTGCGCCATCTGTAACGAAACACGGGGATTTCGGAAAAGCACGGCGAGCTTGCTGTGTTTCAAAAACCGATGTTTTTCAGACACGGGTTTCTTGAAGCCCAGTAATTCATAGGTGTGACCGCAAAAAACCGAGGATTAATTTTATGTAGTGTAACCATGGCTATTGTTGGAAATCGATATTCAGGCTCAGTTTACACCTTGATGTACTTTCATGTTCTTTTTTAGTGGGAAGAGAGACGATTTTTGATGACGTCTGCATTGAACGGATTACTGAAGCTCTGTCTGATTTCTCGGACAAGAGGGAGAAGCTCATGAACAATAAGATTATTGTCGCTGACTTTGAACTCCTTGTGAAATACCAGGAGGCATTCGTCACACTCTGCTGCATCCAATCAACCCAAGAAGACCATTCTGATATCGATGAAGAAGGAAAGAAAATGAAGCAGGACTCCTTGCGTGAACACTTAAACCAAACCTTCCATTTGCGGCAGTATGAACTGGAGTATTTCTCACAAACTCGTGAGAGGCTTCTTATGTGGCTGGGAAAGCTGCTTCCAAGCGGTAAGTTATTATTTTTCTCTCCATATTTTTATTTTGGTCTTCAACCCTGTGGTAGTCATAGTAGAGGCCTTAAGATCCGTCACGTCGCCGTTGCCGTCCCCGTCGTGGGAAACAACGTCATGACGTCATGCACTGCTGATTCCTGGACATGGAGCATTTTTGGGGGCATCAGAAAAACCACCGATTGTTGTGAATCTGTTCAAAGATTGAGTAAATACACGTGTTGTCGGCACGCTGGGAGACTTTAAGCAAAAGTATATGCCTTGAATATACCAGAAATTCGATGGTAAACTGGTCAAAATTCACGACGTAAAGTTGGACATTTTCTCACGTCGTCAGAGCATCCACGCCGTATTACAATCCGCCGCAACCTTCTCCAGGTGGGGGAATCCCCACCAATTGATGACGTAGGACGCAGAAATGGGATCACAATGGGGACGGCGACGTGATGGATCTTAAGGTCTCTATTTTTAAATGAATTTACCTATAGACAAATCCCAAATTGATGATAAACGAGAAAGATCTGCGCACTTCCGCTGAAATGGTACACAATCTCGGTCTGAAACCATCTGACACTGAATGACGTGATGCAGAAAACCCCACGACCATGTGACGACAGTGAGTTCGACGATGTTGCCTCAGACTCGGCCATTGCTGAATCATGGATTGCGTCATGTCATTCAGTTTCAGACCGAGGTTCTGTTTACAATTTCGGCGGAAGTGCGCAGATCTGGGAATTTGGGATTTGTCTATACACTCTCTCTGCCAGTGTCCCTCCAAAATATGCAGAGTAACTTGTTTGCACCTTCAGCTGGTGACAAGTGGAGGTGAATGAGCTGCACTTTGAGTTCCACGGAATGAGGAACCCACAGAACTACGCCACGACGTGGCGCTGTCAGTGTAAGACCCGGAAGTCCTATTTTCTAACAGTATTTCCATTTACTTCTTGCCCCAAAATAAACCACTCTCCTTGGTTCAATTTTGATTAAATTACACTGCCCTGTTTCATGTTCAAAGTTCTCCATATATCACTGCTTTGTTTCGTCAGAAATGCCACAGGATGCCAATACTGACGTCTTTTGGGGAAATTTCCACGGAAAATTGTGTAGAAAAATGTACACATGCTTTGACGACGTGACGTCAACAGCGAAAAAAGTGACGTCAGTACGTCATTCGGGTCTTATACTGACTGCGCCATCTGCAGTCATGCGGGTTCCCCATTGCTTCTGACATGAGACATGCAGTAATTTATAAATATAAGAATAATAACATACCGGTAATTTGACTGGAATCAACTAGGTAGGCTACATGTATATGACAGTAAAGAGCACTGCAGTTAGAATTTATTGCTGTTTATCTGAATATCATCATTATTGTTATTATTATAACTAGGCAATACCCGTTCAGTGTGTGTGTGTTTGGGGGAGGCACACATGGGGGAAATGCTAAATTCATGTGAGCGCCATGTTCAGCCGCAGCTTGGGCTAGGAACCTTCGGTATTGGCTGCGATTTTGTTGCTGACGTCATTTTAGGATTCCAATTTTCCGTAAAATTTCATTCTCCCCGGTCTAATAAAACGACAATGATCTTGAACTTTTGTTGTAGATCTGCAACACATACAAACATCCCCATCAAGAATTCCTCGGTGTTGCCCTTCCGCGCGATAAAGCATGTTCGATGACATTAGCATCCACGTGGTTACAGGCATCCCCATTCCAAAAATAAGTAACCCGTGATATCAACATTAGGTCCGCGACAACTTTTATGCCGCAAAGATGGCAGCCAGTACCGGAGCCTTCTAGCCCTAGCGGTGGCTTTGGGAACCAAAATGTGTGAGCACTTGGGGACGTAATGACGTCATATCCGTTCGAGTGGTGTAATGACGTCATTCCGCCACACATGACGTTGGCAATGTCACAGATGACGCGACGGCAATCTCGGTGACGTCATGACGTCAAAAGGCCTGAATAGCATTGTTATTTTTGTTAATCTCTTAAAATTTCGAAAACTATAAGCGATATCAAAATTCGGGCTTCGTAAGGACACTTCCCAGGCCCGTCTGCATTTGCATACCAAGTTTGGCGGCGATCCGTTCATTAGTCTTGGAGAAAATCGCAAACAAACAAACAAACAAACTCTTGTCAAATTTTAGTATGATAGTGAATAAATTGTGAGAGGGAGTCCCTATTTAGCTTGTTTTGGTTACAGGTGACAATATTGAAGCACTCCATGCTTCACTCAGGCAAGACATCAAGGAGAAACAGGTGGATGAAGTCGTGGAACCAGCAACTGAACCATACGAGGGTGGGAAAGTCCCGAAGATTACATTGTTTGGAAAAATGCCGAAGGCTGTTGATGATATCTTAGACAACATCAAGGCTTTGTCGCGCAGTACTATTCTCACCAATCTTTGGAAAATGAATGGCAGGAATGACCAAGATGACGGGCCACTTGATTTGGATGAAGTGGTCAAACGTATCTGGCAGCCATCTTGGAAGAAATGGTCAGAGGTGGCATCGAGGTTGCATGTCGGAAATATCACGCTGAGGGAGGTCGACGAGTACTTTGGGTGCTTTAAGCAGAAGATGGAAGACATCAGGATTGAATTGGAATGCATGCGAGACTTCTTGAATGAAATGTTGAATGTGGAGGAGATAATGAAGCAGCTTGATCTCTACTACAAGTTGGAGACATACACAAAGGGAGCAGAGTCCATTCTTAGGGTGAAGAAAGAAATGGAATTGAAGGGTGATTTCTCCCAAGTTGAAACCTTCACAAATGTGGTAAAATATTTTCACTTTTGTGTGACCCATTCTGTCAAACTTTGTTATGCCCCCGACTTCCGAAAAAGTCGGGGGCATTATGTCGTGGCGCGTGCGTCGGTGTCGGTGTCGTCGTCGGTGTCCGTTAACATTTGGTTTCCGTCAATTAGCTTGAGAACGCTTTGACCGATCAACCTGAATTTTTTTGTGAGGGTTGGTCTCTATGAGGGGACGGTTCCTTTCGATGACCAGCTCCGCCGCCCATCCAAGATGGCGGCTATGGTGGCCAGCGTGAAATCGGTTTCCATCGATTAACTTCAGAACGCTTTGACCGATCAACCTAAATTTTTTTGTGAGGGTTGGTCTCTATGAGGGGACGGTTCCTTTCGATGACCAGCTCCGCCGCCCATCCAAGATGGCGGCTATGGTGGCCATCTTGAAATCGAGTTTCCATCAATTAATTTCAGATTGCTTTGCGCAGTCAACCTAAATTTTTTTGTGAGGGTTGGTCTCTATAAGGGGACGGTTCCTTTCGATGACCAGCTCCGCCACCCATCCAAGATGGCGGCTATGGTGGCCATCTTGAAATTGGCTTCCGTTGATTAACTTGAGAACGCTTTGCACAATCAACATGAATTTTTGGGTGAGGGTTTGCATCTATGAGGGGAAGGTTCCTTTCGATGACCAGCTCTGCCGCCCATCCAAGATGGCGGCTATGGTGGCCATCTTGAAATCAAGTTTCCGTCAATTAAGTTCAGATTCCTTCGCCCACAAACAACATACCAGTCGGGGGCATATGCCACGCTCTGCGTTGCTCTTGTTGACATTGTATTGCTGATTTCCAGAAACCCAGATTGAAGGGAACAGGAGGTGGTGGATTGATGTTGGTTTGGGGATCATGTTGGATGTGGGCAGTGTGGACCTCTCCTCACACCCGACAGCTTTTAACTGTCGAGTGTGAGGACAGGTGTACGTGTTAAGCCATATACAAACCTGATGGCGACAGGGTTCACAAAGTGACATTTTGTGGTGTCAGATCATGCAGCGAGAGTGGAGTTGCTGCGGCGTGTAACCTGTTTTGGGCAGGGGAAAGAAAACAATAGTGGGACAAGTCCTACTTCCAAACACAGAAAACGTATGTGAAAGAAAAAATGGGGAAAAAAATCTTCTGCCAACTGGATTCGAATCCACGGATGTCGGAAACCATTTATTGGGACCTACAGTGGCTTTCTCCAATAGGAGCTGTCACTCAGTTGCCCAACAGGAGTTACTCCGGCCCAATTCAATGCCAAGCGAACCCATTCATGGTTGATTGAGCACCAATCAGGAGAATTTTATATCGTATTGGTCTGCTATAACTTTGCTACCGTCTTTTGGTGATGAGCGTGGCTGACTGCTCCTATAGAAGGCCTGCAGTACCGACAGTCAATACCCAGACTGATTATGAACTGATCCTTCTTTCCAACTTTGTCAACATAGGCCTACATGTGATCTTGTTTTATCTTTTCTCAGACTGAGCACAAGGACGAGTTACTGCAGAAAATGGATGCGAACCTACTCAAGACGGGGGAGATACTGAGAGGCATAACCTGGGAGCAAGTGGAATGTCTGAATGCTGTGGCCAAATGCAAGGAGCTAGTGAAGTGGTTACAGCGCTACGGAGGTAAGTTTATCTTGCTGGTGGTCTAGGCGTCTTCTGACTTCAGCCTCCAAAGGTTTGGCCTGGGTTTCAGGGTTAGGCCATTCAACATAAATTACTTGTTTATCATCATTCAACCTTATGATATTGGGGAGGGAGGGCCTTTGATATTTGATATTTGATATTTTGTCTTGGTAACAATGTTTGATCGGGAGGGCCTTTGATATTTGATATTTGAACGAGACATGTGTGGAAAAACACAGGAAGTGACCAGCTGACTAGGCCTATATCTATTAATCTCGATTCCAGGCTATCTATATATTAATAGCGTAACGCGATTTCTGTCATTTTCCGTTTCTCCTCTGAAACCACCGCACGGATTGCCGTGATTTTCCACATACATATGCTTCGGGTTTGTCCAAAGACATTCCACCCACTTTTATTTGCAATATTTAAAAAAAATCACATTTTATTCCACTTTTATTCCCGTTGCTATCACGATACCGACCGCCAGCGCGCGCCATCTATCGTTAATTAGACACACCACAGGAGTGAAAGCCGTTTCATAACGTGGCGCATGGACACGTGTTACAGTGCATTGAAGCACAGGGTGTATTGTCTTCGAGGCTCTGGGCTACAATTACACACTACTGTGGGTACAGTCGGCATTGTTTTTTGCCACCGATAGGGCCATCATCATGTTAAATCATTCCTCAGGATTGATGACGCGATGATAGCTTGCATTGTGATTTATTCTGGCCCTTTCACACAGGGGTTGCCTATTCCACGACAATCAATAGGCCTACATCCCAGGGACAAACATTTCATATGGGCATATTCCTCCAAAATCCAGTTTTCTCTCACGGCAAACTTGCGCTCTCTGGAGCCCGGTCGTACCAGAACATATTCGCGTCAAAGTAATCCAAACTCGGACACAACGTCAAATCGGGGACCGCACACTTACATGTAGGTCTAGGCCTAAACCGTTACTTTCAAAGAGATCTTATCAGGGTCGGATCCAGGGGGCCGCGAGGGGCGTACGCCCCCCACCCACACTTTTTGGCAGAGTAAGGTTTTTCTAGCAAGAAAAATTAAATCACGTAAAAATTTGAGCAGTATTTTGCTCTCCTGCAGATGCCAGGAAAATGCATCTAAAACCAGTTAAATTGTCATATTTTTCTGGGGGTGAGCTTCTCACTCTCAGTGCTCACCAACTCCGTCGAGCAACGCCCCCTTTTCTGTAAACTCAGGATCCGGCCCTGCCCTGCTTATGAAGGTAATATTTTACAACCAAGACATCACAACGCCATCGGACAGCTCACGACCAAAACCGTGCGTAGCACGGGTAATTGCTAGTTTTATATTATTCATACATCAACAATGCCAATGCTACGGTAGGTCTGTTTATTCTGGCCAGGAATAGGATCATCAGTGGTGCAATGGATATCAATTACGGTATCAAAAGCCCATCAGGTCTGGGAAAATCAGGTCAGGAGGTTGTTTGATAAACATTCTAAAATACCTTGTATTCTCGTGCGTATGTTTCAAATGGATAATGCATTAGCCTCATTCTGAATGCAGCGGGTCTGGGTGACACAACCAAGACCCGCTCAGTGTAATGGCGTGCGTCCAACATTTCTCGCTTCGAGCATTCAGCGAGGTAGTGCAGCGAATGTCGGCCAGGTGGATACTCAGTGACCTATCCCAACGAGGTTTTGTACCATTAGGTACATTTCCTGCAGATAATCCGTTGAAGAAAGCGCCCTGCGACCTCATTTCGACTCCTGCAGCTTGCTGCTAGCGCTGCACACAGATGTACACGATGTAGGCACGATGTACAGGTTTGTACACACAGTGCCTGATTCACTGATGTCGCGTCATCGACGGAGCGTCCTCCCTGATATCTTAGGCCTATTTATTGCAATCAAACTGCACTGAACCTATGTATATTATGTTTAGTTTGAGGTATTTTAGAATAGAAATTGAACCCTCGGCGTCGGACCTCTGTTGAGTATCCCAAACACTCTCGGGTAGAGCGTAAAACTCGTCCAAACCCTCGGCGAAGCGCCTCGGGTTTGGACTGCGTTTTAGCTCCACCCTCGAGTGTTTGGGATACTCAACAGAGGTCCTCCGCCTCGGGTTCAATTCCTTAAATAACAAAAATCAAAGGTGAAGCAGAGGGCAAGAATTTGGAGTGGACGGTACCTTGATATTTGATATATCAAATATCAAAAAAATCGGCAGGGGAGCTAAATGTTGGGACGGGCGGTGATGATAAACAAGTAATTTATGTTGAATGGCCTTAGGCCTAGCTGTAGAGTTTGCTTTAGGAGTCCAATTGGAAAGGGCGAAATGGGATGAATAAACCGATGTCAGTTTTAAAGCCCCATTGTATTGAATTTGAAAAGCACAAGTCATCGCCGCAATTCTCAACGTCAGTGCACGACGTCAGTGTAGTGTAAAAATGCACTACGCACCATCTGAATACATTAGAGCTCTCCCTGGGCCTTGATTCTCTGAAGTTGGTATGGAGGCTAGCATTTTGGGCACCTAAGGAGGCCATGAGACCTCTAGAAGTTCACATCTAGACCGATCTGAGACCAAATTCCCCAGTTCGCATTCGGGAATGCGCATTGGCTAGGTTGGTCTAGCTTAAGGCGCATTCACACTGCAAAGTTTTTAATGCGATCTCAGGCCGATCTATCGAGTCCGCTTCTTGTAGTGATCTCAGGCCGATTCAGCTACCCTAGGCCGGTCTAGACATGTGTCTGAACAGTTTGGAGCGATCCAGCAGTCAGCGCGGTGACACTAGGCGCCAAACTGCAAACCGAATCGGCCTGAGATCACTACAAGAAGCGTATTCGCTAGACTGGCCTGAGATCCCATTAAAAACTTTGTGGTATGAATGGTTAATGCGCACTAACTGTTTAGACCGGTCTCAGATTGCTTTAAAGTGCTATGTGAACTCTCCTAAGATTTTGAAAATATCGTAAAATTCAATACAGCGGGGCTTTAAAGACGTTTTTAGTTCAGGGGATTTTCCTGATCATATTTAAAGATTTTCCTGAAAGGGGTTGTTTTGGCCCCCGGACCCCCCCCCCACCGCCCCCAGCTACGTTTATGTTAGTGCATTTTCCTGTTTTATTTCAGGTAGAAAGGAATTGATAAGCTTTGTTGACTTGGCCAGCACATGTGCTGGTGAGGGTGATATGGGCATGGACCGAGTATCAATGCTTCGAGATGTCGTCAGTGGCTATGCTCCCATCATCTTTGATCTCAAGGAAGATGCATCGGCTGAGGTTTTCCTGGAACACTGTAAGGTGGTGTGGGGTGTGTTGGAATCAGATCCCAAGTTGACTGAGAAACTGGTATGTAAAGGCCCGTTTATACAGTGCGCGACCGCGACTGCGACCACGACCGCGGCAGCCGCTGTGTATAAACGAAAACGCTGTGTTGCCTGTAAATATGCCAGGACCACATTGAAGTTCACATTACAAAAAAAGTGTCGCGCGGCATGTTCAAAAATTTCGCTCTGGAGGCAATCTCTGCGGCATGCTGCGCGACCAAAATTTTGGTCGCGGCTGCGGTCGCGTTGTGTATAAATGTTCCCATTCATTTTACATTTGATCAATCCGATGCGGCTGCCGCGGTCGCAGTCGCGGTCGCGCTCTGTATAAACGGCCTTAAAAGTTTCCTTGTCTCGGCCATTTGATCTCATGGTATCCAGCTGGAAATGTGATGTGGCTTGTACATGTATGTACACATGTGAATTACCTTGTGCCTTTGCAAGTGCAAGTAAAAGACCCCATCCAAGTGAGGAACATGAGTACATGTAGCTTGAGATGACCTCTTCCATACTTACCAGGGACAAATGCTGTGGCTTCGGTCATGATGAAAAGATACAAATGCAAAACAAATACAGCAATTAAATGACTCTGAAATAAATGTCACACAACATGATAAAAACATTTGATTTGGTGATTATACTTTTGCCTTGTTTCTAATTTTTTAGAGAGACATCAACAGAAATTTACCCTGGCTGCAGTTTGTCGAAGATTCTCACGGTTCTATTGAGGTCTCCTCCCTCAGTGAGGTAACCGCAATCAATGCTCGAGGCATCTACAAAGTCGGCAACCTCAAGAAAGGTCATCAGGTACGGAATAACTCGCATTTTCAAAATAATTCTGTTGCACAGTATTGTATTGTATGTAATTTGCATTTGTTTCATTATTGAAATGGACTGATGTATCAGTTGCAAGTCTGATCAATATCATTAGTGGCTTATATATCATTATTATCTCCCCGCTTTTTGAAAAAAGTCGGGGAGATATTGTTTTACTCTCCGGCATCAGTCCGGCCGTCCGGCTGTCTGTCCGTCCGTCCGAAAGTGATATCTCCTCCTAGACTGTTCAACGGAGAAGCTTGAAACTTTGGTATATATTAGGTACTCATCCGCTATTGTGCACAACACTTTTGGAATTTCGATCCAACTTCCTGTCGTTCCACCAGGGGGTGATATGCGAAAAACACATTTTTGGCCATTACTCCTTAACTAATTGTGATAAAGTGACGAAATTTTGTGTGATGGTCTATCCCTAACAGCTTCATAATATATCGAACGGGTTTTGACCTTGACCTACTTTCAAGGTCACAGGGGTCAAATTTTCATAAAAACCATGAGAAACATGGGGAAAACACATTCATGGGTGTTATTCCTTACCTACATGTAGGATGCAGGTTCAAAACTGTGTGTGGTGGTGTACCTGTAACAGCTTCGTAACATATCACATAGATTTTGACCTTGACCTACTTTTCAAGGTCAGGAATCAACTTTACAAAGAGATTGTTCTGATACAACAAATATTGCCAAAATCATCACAGAAACTTGAACCTGAAACTTTGGAATGTTTACGTACCGGTACTTGACTATTAATGTGCACAACACTGAATGTATTTAGATCCAACTCGGCCTCCTTCCACCAGGGGGCGATATATGAAACGCACAGAAAAAATAACCAGGTCACCATTACCTGCTGTCGAAAGCGGGGAGATATGCGATGGGCTCCCCATCGACATTGCTCTAGTTTCATTATTCAAATGGACTGATGTATCAGTTGCAAGTCTGATCAATATCATTAGTGGCTTGTATATCATTATTTAATAATGATATACAGACGTTATGGAATAATTGAAGATGGTGTAATTTCAGGATGTTCGAGATGTCATCCAGCTGAACGTGCCCGGTCAGGGAGAAGATCCTCCAAGAGAGTACAATTTTGATCAACTGAATGAACTGCAGAGTAAACTGATGCTGATGTCGTCTGCTAAGAGAGGGAACAAGGAAGACATGGAGCGTCATTCAGAGATTGATAGGTTCACTGAGGTAATATGTCATTGTATTTAGCACCTGAAGTCGTGTAATATTTTTAAGACCGCCACCACCTCACAAGGTGGCGGTCTTCATTGGTTTCACTGGATTTCTCTCTCTCTCTCTCTCTCTGGATCTCTCTCTCTCTCCGTCCAATCTGTGGTTTCATCACGATAACTCAAAAAATACGCCACGTATCGCGATGAAACTTCCAGGAGTTGTGGATATGTATGTTACACGGAAACCTATTGATTTTGGGGGTCATCCGCCAACAGTGAACTGTTTAATTAGATGGAGTCTGTTGTCCTAACGCATTTACCTTTGCCCATGACGTCAACAACCCATGACGTCGGGCCTAAGAACGCAGCGTCACCACGACGTCGCGCATGACGCTGCAGCGTCACTCGCCGCAGCGGGGATTTCGCTGACGTCATCTCATCTCGGATCAATCTGTGACGCCACGCACACCACGTTTCAGGTCCTCTGGCCAATCAGAGATCGAAATGAATTTGGTCCGGTGCCATGATGTAGGCCTACCCGTATTTCGCGACAAATGACATGCACATTTGTCTGAAATCAATAACATTTAAATGGTCATAACCTGACAAGTTTACCAATTGTGAAATTTAGTAGGCCTAACTTTGAAAACAATAACCCCTGCTCTTGGCTGCCGCGAAACACGCAATCGCACTGTAAAGCCATGTACATGTACATCTACATCATAAATGTAGTCCAAAGGCGGTCTTCAAATTGACTCACAAGTCAATTTCTAGTTGCATTGGTGTTCCCTGAAGGTTTTTAGCCCGCTTGGCCCATAGATAAATTTATAAACTTTCTTTCAGCCAAATGAAGCTCTGCGCCAGTTACCTACACTCTGCTTTTGGTCAGGCTGAGCAACCCTGCAGTTATTCAACCTTTTCTTTCAGCTAAAATAGCTTCTTCTTAATTGTCCAGCGGCCACCCGTGGGGCTTGGTTGCTATTCTTTCCTTAATTGCTTGTTTGTCCTGTCTACACAGATTTATGTAGTTCTACATTCGGGTTTCAGCTCAGTCCTTTCTAGAGTTTCAGATTGTAAAGTTCCACTTGAAAAAGACCCCGGTTGGGGTCGAAAATTCGTGAATTCTGGAGATTGACTTCTTGATTATTACAATGTGCAATGAGGCTGTTATCTCAAAGAGTCATGCTACTCAGGGCAGAATTGGTTTCTTGATGGATATGTGTTGATGTTGGATGCCTTTTTCTGTCCAACAGATCTTTGAGGGGGTGACCAGACTTGCCAAGGCATTTATCAAGATATGCTCTGCGGGGAGTGTCCTATTCCAAGACTGGGTATCGATCCTATTCTGCAGCCCGAGTACAAAGAACAATATCAGAGTGGACTTCCAACTGAAGAATGAGTTTCTGTTGGAGAGGAACGAAGAATTACAGAAACAAATCCACCGCCTTGCAAACTTTATGGAAAGTTGTTTGAAGGATTGGCAGGATTATCTTGTACAACAGCGAGCGAACTACCCTCAGCTGAACCACTTCACAACGGCTCAGATCGTCTTTCTCCGCAAAGAATTTGCAAAGGTCACGAGCGAAGATGTTGACGACTTGACTTACGCCATGTTGCAGAATGTGAGGAATAATTGCGAACGTGACAACCTGATTGAGGCTGTCAAAAATGTAGATGATTTTCTTGAAACGCAGGAAAGGGATTCACTGCAGGAAGCGGTGGAAGATGAAGTTGACGAGACTGTGGCCAGCTTTGAGAAGTTGAAAGAAGAATTGGTGGAAGCTAGCTTCAGTGAGAAACTTGCTCGTCTGGCTATCAAGAAAATAGGGCCTGATAAAGATGAATGTGAGTTGACCCTATAGGGACTAAAATATTTGTTTTGTATGGCGCTCCAAAGCTATCACAATTCAGTATTTACGACGTGTTATAATTATATATCCACACGTCGATATTTAATTGTGATGCGTCGATATTGAATACCCAGACGTCATATTTAGGAATCACACGTTATATTAAGCATAGCCACACGTCATTTAGCACAACCACACGTTGATATTCCCGTGGTTCCTTATTATAACGTGAGGCTCCTAATTCATCCTTATTCTGACGTGTGGGTCTGTGAAATGTGTAATCGGTGATCAAAGTCTGTTTTTCACTATTATGACGCATGGGTGCCAATATCGACATGTGGTTGTGCTAAATATGACATGTGGCTATGCTTAATATGACATGTGGTTCCTTAATATGATGGATGGTTTCTAAATATGACGCGTGGCTTTTTAATAACGACGTGTGGGTATTCAGTATCGACGCGCCATAATTAAATATCAACGTGTGGATATATAATTATCACACGCCGTAAATAGTGAATTGTGATAGCTTTGGAGCGCCATAGTTTTGCAGTAGCATGCCTAATTGGCCTGAACTTATCCTCGGTTTTGTGCATTTGGTACATTTCAGGGTTCATGTTCCCGAAGCTGTCGTTAGGTTAACGATGTCGTTAAAGGGCCTCTAGAGGCAGCTCGCCATTAGGCTATCAGTACCGGTTCTTCGGCCAGGCGGCGCCACTTTAACGTAATAATCAGTGTTTTCCCCGGGGTTTTCCCCTGCCATGCTGGCTGCCTCCAGAGGCCCTTTAACACTGGAAAAATGCATAGCGTAACGACATCGTTAACCTTACGACGGCTTCGGGAACATGGGTCCTGATCGGTTGCATTCTAGGCATGGTGTGGTGCATGGAAAATGAAGCTGTAGTCGAAGGTTCGGACTATGATGATGATGATGATGATGATGGTGATGACGGAGACAGAAACGTGCAAGTGCAGCCAGTTACATCGATAAGAAATGTGAGATCAGAATTGTTTCAACAGTTAGACAAGAATGAAAGGTATTTGGAATATCTGTCTCTCTGATGTCTGTTTAACGTAATCAACAAAATACAGTATTAGTGCTTACGCACATACCGGTAGTTGACTGCAGATGTCTGGAAGTGGGATTTGTTCAGACTGATAAATCCCTTGTAATTTGCTGAATACAGCAAAATTTAGACTTCGCTTAGTGGATTTTTAGCTCACCTGGAGTGAGCTCTTGTCGTGGGTCTGCGTCCGTCGTCCGTCGTCGTCTGTCGTCGTCCGTCGTCGTCGTCCGTTAGCAGGGCACGTTTCGTAACCGCTGGAGCTATTGATCTGAAGCTTGGTACATATATACCCCTAGGTCAGATGATGACCTATGACACCAAGTTTCGGTCCGATTCGACTCTTAGCTTGGCCACCAGGTGGCGGAAACCAAAAACACAAAAACTAATGACTGGATCACCTCCAAATTTTTATCATAGGTGTATCTAATGAGGGTACATTACATATATAACGGGTTTTTGATTTGACCTACTTTTCAAGGTCACAGAGGTCAAAGTTCAAAATTTTGCTTTTAAGTGGCACGTTTCGTAACCGCAGGTGCTATTGGCCTGAAACTTGGTACATGTATGCCCCTAGGTCAGATGACCTATGACACCAAGTTTCGTTCCGATTCAACTCTTAGCTTGGCCACCAGGTGGCAGAAACCAAAACACAAAAAGTGCAATAACTCCTGAACTAATGACTGGATCATCTCCAAATTTTTATCATAGGTGTATCTAATTATGATACATAACATATATAACGGGTTTTTGATTTGACCTACTTTTCAAGGTCACAGAGGTCAAAGTTCGACAAAAGTGACGAACCTGCCACAGATCTTCATTATTTCACCGAGCATCTTCATATCTTGCATAAACATGTATTAGAGGGGTGCCTTCAAAACTACCGAGTTTCGCCCCGATCGGACATCCAATATGGCCACCAGGTGGCGTAACCTGAAAATCGACCAAGTGCTATAACTCAGGAGCGGCTTGACCCAGAGTTCTCGAACTTGATATTTACCTCCCCTAGGTGACCTTTACAAGTACGTCAAATTTCGGCCTGATTAAACTTCCAATATGGCCGCCAGGTGGCGTAACCTGAAAATCATCAAATGTGCTATAACTCAGGAACGACTTGACCCAGAGCACTCAA
This sequence comes from Notospermus geniculatus, assembly GCA_002633025.1. Taxonomy (NCBI): domain Eukaryota; kingdom Metazoa; phylum Nemertea; class Pilidiophora; order Heteronemertea; family Lineidae; genus Notospermus; species Notospermus geniculatus. The sequence continues at coordinate 31,223 of NMRB01004266.1, forward strand.
ATGTGCTATGTGGCTCCCTCTTAATGACCTTTACGTACATGTGAAGTTTTGGCCCGATCGGACATCCAATATGGCCGCCAGGCGGGATAACCCAACAATCATTGAAGTCCTGCAACTTGGGAATGACTTGACCCAGATTGCTCATAACTGACATGTACCTCTCTCTGTCATTACACTGTATGTCCAAACGAGTGAGCACATGGTCCATGGACCATTTCATTGTAACCTGTTGCACTGAATAAGTGCAATAACTCCTGGGCTAATGGCTGAATATTTCCAAATTTTTATCATAGGTGCATCAAATATGAGGGTACATGACATTATGTAACAGGTTTTTGGTTTGACCTACTTTTTAAGGTCAGATAGGTCAAAGTTAAAAATTTTGCCATTTGGTGGCACGTTTCATTGCTACTGGGGCTACATGATTATGAAATTTGGTACATATATTCCCCTAGGTCAGGTGACCTATGACAGTTGACACCAAGTTTCTGCACGATTTGATTGTTGACTTCACCACTGTGAATAAATGCAATAACTCCTTAAAGGAGCTGGACGTCCAAGTTGTAAACAAGATATTCACTAGTCTCGGTCACCCAGCCGCTCGGTCACCCAGCCGAATCTGAGGATCGAACGTTTGTGTCGCAGTACCTGCGGAACGAAACGGTTGGCTGCGCGAGACTAGATATTTACTTCAGTACATATCACCGATAATAGGTGGCAGCACAGCGTGGATAGAGAACCAGTGAGTGGTTGAGTGAGTTGCATTGGACCGGGCACCAGTCTAACGATCACAGGGCGCTACTGGTGCTGCCACCTTCACGAAGGAATAAAACTAGTTTGCCGACCACTGTTTGTAAACAAACTGGTTTGTTTACAACTTGGACGTCGAACTCCTTTAACTACCGGTATGGTATGGTGAATTTTGACCATGATCATGTTACCCTGGAACCAAGGCTTACCTGGGACACTTTCAATTTAACATTGTCACCTGTTCTTCTGTTACATTCATCCACAGGTGAGCACATCGTCCATGGACCATTTCATCTACCGTACTGCAGATGACCTATTTATTAACGCAGCTGGACGTCGAAGTTGTAAACACTCATTCACTGGTTCTCTATCCACGCGATGCCTGCGGTGCTGCCACCTATTGTCGGTGATATGTACTGACGTGAATATCGTGAATGAGTTGCATTGGACCGGGCACCAGTCTAACGATCACGGGGCGCTACTGGTGCTGCCACCTTCACGAAGGAAAGGAATAAAACTAGTTTGCTGGCCACTGTTTGTAAACAAACTGGTTTGTTTACAACTTGGACGTCGAGCTCCTTTAAAGAAAAACATCATTCATTTATCAAAATTTCAGGACTCTCTGTGATCAGCTTAAGGATTTGTGGGAACGATTTCTCGGAAGAATCTCTGGCGTGAGTGTGAAGGATTATCGCAGTGTTGAACATCTTGGATTGATTCTTGATCGACTCTCAGATAGAGGTTTGTGGTCTTGGTACAAATTGCCTCGTAGGCCTATGACCTTGAATTGGGGGACCTCAGAACAATATGTTGTCCTGCACAAGCGCAGCCACATAGGCCTTCAGCGTACATACAGCCAAGTGATATACTGTAAACCGTGATATTTTCGCGACGCTAAATGTTCGCGATTTTGTTGAGCTACGAATTCGCGAAGAATAAATATTCGCGATTGGAACCATTCAGCTTCAAAAGAATAATAAGAAGAGTAATTTTCACGCGATTTATGTTCGCGTTTTGACCCTTGAACACGAAAATCGCGAAAATAAAACGCACACGAAAGTATCACGGTTTACAGTACATACCGTACAGTACATACGGCCTACTTGTAGGCCCCACAAGTGCGTAGGTGTACATGCATGCGTTAATACATACATGCATAGGATACAGATCTTTTAAGAAATGAACATGAATTTATTATGGTTTCCGATCTCAAGATCGGAAACCATATTGTGTTTGGTCATGGTGTCTGTCTGTCTGTCTGTCTGTCTGTTCAGTCTGTCACACCTGTAACTTTGTTCCTGCAAGAGCTACAGACCTGGAAATGTGACCTACCCCCAGGTTTCATGACCTGAGCTACAAGATGGAATGAAAATTTCCAGTCTCTGATACCTGGTTCATGGTGAAATTGATATATCAAAAGTTGAGATTTTGTCTGTCACACTCTTGTTTCTTGAATAACTTGTCTCCGAGGCCAGGTAGAGCACTAGTAACAAGTTCCTTCCCTATGTTTATGACCCTTGGCAAGATACTGGCATCAACGAATTTATCCTCCAGTGTCAGCATCATAATGATATTGATATATCAAATTTGATATTTTGACATATCGGGAGATCTGCCACAGTAAGCGACTTGAAACTGGTATCACAACATCATAGCTCATCCACGGATGTTATTGCAACTGAAATTTTCAGTTTGCACCTGCTCAGTCACATGATATTTGCTGATATCATGGCAAGATTTGATATTCAAATTTGATAATTTGACATAAGTCAGAATCTGGTGATGGTAGAAGCCTACAACCTTCACCTACACCTAGGTTGTCAAGGATGAGCTTTCAGATTACGCAATGACCTTGAAGGTTAGAGGTCAAGGTCAAGGTCAAACAGTTCTAAAGTGCAAATCTCCTCGGAATTTTAGGAGAAAACCAATTATGAGCCTGAATTAACCATCCCTTATAGGTTTAATCAAGGATGCCTGTTCCAGTTACGCAATACTTCTCAAGGTCAGAGTTCAAGGTCACAGTCAACCATCACAGATAACGTGGAATAAGTCGGAACCTGGTGATGGTGGAAGACTAAAACCTCCACCGATACCTAGGTTATCAAGGATGACCTTTCAGATTACGCAATGACCTTGAAGGTCAGAGGTCAAGGTCAAGGTCAAACAGTTCTAAAGTGCAAATCCGCTCAGAATTTCAGGAGAAAATTAATTGGAAGCCTGAATTAACCATCTCCTATAAGTTTAATCAAGGATGCCTGTTCCAGTTACGCAATACTTCTCAAGGTCACAGTCAGCCGTCACAGATAACATGAACCTGCTGATGTTGGAAGCCTAAAACCTTCACCTACACCTAGGTTATCAAGGATGACCTTTCTGATTACGCAATGACCTTCAAGGTCAGGGCTCAAGGTCATGGTCAGCCAGTTCTAAAATGCAAATCTACTCAGAATTTCACTAATTAGAAACGTGTATTAACCATCTCCTATAGGTTCAATCAAGGATCCCTGTTCCAGTTACGCAATACTTCTCAAGGTCAGAGGTCAAGGTCACAGTTAACTAGCTCTAGAGTGTAAACTTCTCATCGGAAACCATTGACATCGCTCCGATGTCCTTCTCTTGTTCATAATGCAGTGTCACTTTCTTCATGCAATGATGGTTGGCATTGGAGATGGTGTGATTGTGTAGGCCTACCTACTGTTATGCATTGTAGCCTTCTGCAGATTCCCGCATCAAGGGCATAGGCTGGTGTGAGCCTGGGGAGGTGCACATCTTTGTGAAAGCGGAACTCCACCCACAGTTACATGTAGTGTAGGCATGAAGTTTCACAGTATGCTGAACAGTAAGAAAGGTGCTCCAGAGGGGGGAAATTTTGGAATCTATTCTCTGAGACGTGATTTCAGTGCTATTCTTAGCCAAAATTTAGACGATTACCGGTACAAGGTTGATTTTTTTCTGCTTGCCCAGAGCAGAACTCTCTTACTGCTGTGGGGGGGGGGGGGGACAGCCAATGCCCCTGCGCATGATGCAAATTGTGTGATTATTTCCTTGAGAGTTCATTTTGTGGAAGAAGTGCAAATGTTTCCTTCTTCATGTTCTTGGTAATCTTTCAGAGGAAAGGCAGATTGTTCGAACCCTCCCTCCATTCCTGAAGAGTGGACAACCAAACTTGATCGTCTGCCCTGAAGGTACGCAAAAGATGATCTGCTATTAAAGAGATGGAACCTCTTTAAAAAGTGGCCTAGGTCAGGTTTCCTGAATCTGGAGCAATTACATTAGGTATCCTCCACGGATACCTAATTACCTAATTACTGACGACTACGATAAGATCAATGCATAACGCATCCATGGGGTTACTGCCACACTTAGTCGTCAGTAACCCATGGCAGATACCTATTTAATTGGATCAGTACACGTATTATTGGAAATGGTTGTTAACACCAATCATAGTCTGTGGATGTGAATCTTAAATATGTCTTCCAGCTGATATCTACAATGCTGTTCTGAGCATCTACATGAATGACCCACACTGCCCCCTACCAACCGATGAAGAGGTCCTGCTCTGCACGAAGACAACAACTGCCGAGGAAGTAAGTGATATGTTTGGCTCAGATACGATGTCATGTCTTTGTGGACCAGGGCTGGGAGTCTGGGCTGGGTTGCACAAAACTCATGATGTTAGCGCTAACTTTATGTAAAATGACGTAAAACGACAATGGATTTTTACGTCATTTAACATACCGTATACGCAAATATTTTCGCGGGATAATATTTCACGAATTGAACATTTTTTCTCTGTTTCACGTGGATTAATGTTCACGTGAAGGGCAGGGAAGGAACTGACTGGATTGTTGACAGGAAACTAATATACGTGTATTAATATTCGCGGCGAAATTTTGATTTCGCGATTTTCGCGAGAATTTTTACACGCGAAAATATTTGCGTATACGGGAGATGTTAGTGTTAACACCATGTTAGCGCTATCGTGAGTTTTGTGCAACCAGCCCCTGGGATTTTTATGTCGTGGCGTGTGCGTCGGTGGAGTGACGGTGTCGGTGTCCGTTAACATTTTGTTTCCATCAATTAACTTGAGAACGCTTTCACTGATCAACCTGAAATTTTTTGTGACCATCCAAGATGGCAACCATTTGGAATTCTGTTTCCAACAGTTAACTTGACAATGCCTAGAGCAATCAACCTAACATTTTGGGTCAGGGTTTGTCCTGATGAGGGGAAGGTTACTGTCAATAATGGCAAGCTCCACCCCACATCCAAGATGGCACCTATACTATACTGGCCATCAACCTGAATTTTTTTACTCTTTGTCTCTGTGAGGGGAAGGGTTCCTTTTAATGACCAGCACCACCGTTTCCCCCCAAGTGTACCACCTGGCCCATGCCCACAAACAACATACCAGTCACGGGCATATGCCACGCTCTACGTTGCTCTTGTTGGAACATATCGGGAGTTTGTAAACTTTGAAATTAGACTTTGTATACAAGACCTCATTGTATGTAGACTTGTTATACAATAGAGACTCTTGGCAATGCTCCGTATCGTCGGTCCGTATCACGTATGACATATGACTTTAATAGAAAATGCATTAGCTCGATATGTCATACGTGACATGGATCAATGATATGTAGCTTGCCAAAAGTCCCTAAGATCTCATTGTAAACTACTACATGTAAACCAAAGTCTGGCGCAACCTTCGCGCGACCCAAAGGAATGCGGAAGTAGGCTTACCACAAACCACAGGCTGACCACAAATCTTATTCAACACATGACTGTTGAATAACCGATTGGACAGCGTGATCAAATTATACTCTGCTCCACATTTACAGGCAAAAACAAAATTACAGGCAAAATAATACATGTATCTCTCATAAGTCCTTTACTCGTGTGTAAACGCTGTAGAATGGTCATAGAATGTATGAATTGCGAATAGACTATAAATAGTGCTCAGTCATGTGCAGGCGATCTCATTGGTAATGCGGGGGTAGATGGCGTAATTGGGTAGCCGCAAGCTGTTGTCAGATTTCGTATTTCCGCATCCCAATGGGTCGCGCAAAGGCTGCGCCGGACTATATCTGTCTACTTGGACTAAATTCATGCTCAGAATGATCTGGATACTGAAAATTGGTATATTTCGGTGGCTCTTTTCTACAGAAACTTTTCATTGATTCATCCTGAATATTACAGGTGGAGCTACTGTGGCAGCGTGCGACATGTGACAAGATAAAACAGGGGAAGATATTCGCTCTGGTGAACGCCGATAGGCTTGATTACGACGTCAGTGACAGTGTGGAGAAATCACTGGAGAAACACATCAGTGGCAAGAAAGGTGCAGGGGCGTAGCTAGCTTTTATGGCATCAGGGGGCAAAATTGCTCGAGTCTGAAGGGTGAAGCTGGAGGGGGGTTCCCCAGAAAAAAATTGAAAGTCTACATCCTCTCAGAGGCATTTTCCCCACATCTGAGAAATGACATTTTAAAGCAAAAATTTGTTTTGCCCCTTTTTGCTCGGGGGGGGGGGG